>PVIA01004947.1:6671-125831 GCA_004024845.1 Tonatia bakeri
AGGCAATGTCTGGTTATTCCCAGTAATCCGTGCTTGGCTGGTAGGCCTCTCTCAGTTCTCAGCACCATCAGCTGTGTCGCCGGAATCTCTGCTAAAACCGGGTGACGGTTCCCCCTACTACTGCTGTGGGGGAACCCACTCTGGCAAAGGTGCGTGGTCCTCTCTCCACTGCTCCAGCCATGTGGTTCTTTCTCCACCACTCCAGCCACGTGGTCCTCTCTCCTCCAGGACCACGGGAGTCCCCACTCAGCCAAATCCGCGTGGTTCTTCCCTCAGAGCTGTGGGGAGACGGCTTTGGCCGAGTGGCAATTTTCTGCTAAATCCGCATGGTGAATTCTCTCTCACAGGGCTGCGGGTGCCCTCTACTCTGCCAAAGCCGCGTGGTTCTCTCCTCTATGGCTGCCGTGTCTGGGTTTAAATCCCTGCGCCAATCTTCCTCTGCAGCCCTATTTCCGACTCCCCCTACACTTGGCCACACCTGCCCTCAATCTGCTGTCCTTTCCAGCCTTTCTGATCACCAACATGGGTCTGGGCAAGTGTCACCCCATGTCCTGGAACCAATCTCCTCCGAGCTCCCACGCAAGCGCTGTAACTCAGGGGACCTGCTCCCAGTCACGTCTGGGGGAGGTGTCCCTTTCCATCCCCCTAGCCCAGAGCGTGGCCATAGCTATTTAGCATATTCAAGCAACCGGCCTAAGGCTATAGGTATGTTAAATGACCATGCCATGGATTAGCTGCAAAGCTGCCCTGCATGTTCTTGCTCTGTGTGCCCCTTCCCCCAACTCACACCTGTGGTGGGGGGAAGAGGTAAAAAAAAAAATCTTAGAATTTCTGGACACCTTGAGTTCTGGGCCCCATTTCAAATGTCCATTTGGGGTCCCCCCCCTCTTGGCTGCACCCTGTAACAAGACTGATCTGAAATTAACTTGAGTGATTAATGATAATGATGACGATAGTGATTTTGACAGGATAGTAAGAAGCTAGGGAAATTCCTGGGCAAGTGGAATGGGGAAACTGAGACAAGAAAATTAATCAAGGCCAAACAGTTTGAGCAACTTGCATCCAGTTGGTGAACTGCAAGAACTTATCTCACCTAACCAAGGGCATTTGAGAGTGAATGCTTCATACCTCTCCTCCCTAACCAAAGAATACATTGCTTAAATCTTTGTGGCCTGGAAAATAGATAATAGAGAACTAATTAATGTCTTTAGTGCCAGATAACCCAAGGAAAGATGAAATCAAGGGGAAAAAGCAAAAAAAACCCCAAAACATTAGAAGCTGGTCAGACCCATGATAAAAGTAACAGTATAGCAGACCAAGGGATATTCTCACATTCACCTATGCATTAATTTTAATGAACCAGAATATTAAAAATGCAACTGGAAAATCATGAATATTCTGCTTAACCCCCCCTTAAGATTCCCACCTACAGGAAAAAAGATAAAAAATCCTCAGGACAAAGACTCAGGGCAGGCCCGCTTCAGAACATGCCTATGCACCTTCCCAGGCATGAACAATTTATTTCCTTCTAAAGTCTGAGGGTCCCAAGGAGACTGGCCACCTGGAGAGCAGTGGGCAATGGAAATTTGACCCAGGATTACCCCCTGACCCTATCTCCAGTGTCCCATTTTTCTCTGACTTCCCAGTAAGCTAAAAGCAGCCATGCCTTGACTCACTTCTGCCACTGTGACCTTGACTTCCCGGAGTGCTAACAGCAGTCCAACCTTGGCTCACTCACATTTTTTCTAGAGAGCAAAAGCAGAGCACTGTCTAGTCTCTCTCATGTTACTTCTTTTGCTCTAAGTCCTTCCTCTGTTTCACTGACACCAGCCTTAACAAAAATACTCTCAAAATCATTTGGACTCCTGTTGTGAATTTTTTCCTACACAGCATCAAGAACCCACAAACTACAGCTGGCCTTACACAGACCCACTTTGGGCCAGATTCCTGCCTGGCAAATTTTGAAGCTTTTTGACATTTTGGACAAAACTAAAATGTCCAAAAATATCTAGTTAGAAACAGTTCTAAATCCAGGAGCTTAGGCATTTTTATCAAGAAAATCTCTTGCCTCAGCTTTCATCTGTATTTGTTGGATGTGCTCTTCTCTGTATCAGTTTTTCTATATGCAGTGGATTCTCCCCAGGTCAAGGCAACAACCCCTGGCTTACTACTGTAAGCTAGGAACCCTGACATAAAAAGTAACCCAACAAAATTTCAGAGTGCACTCTTATTTGCCTTGTGATGTTGATCAAACCTGGGTCATGCTACTACTTCTGAGATAAAATATTCCACTCACACCTTGTGGACTGGGAGAACTGGAGGGTGATTTGTTTTACATAGGAAAATGAGAGTGATGCTAAAAGAAAGATACATAAATAATGATGTTGGTTGGAAAAAAAAAGTTTACTTTCTCAATATACCATGCATTTTTTCTTTATACATTGATAGAAATTCATACACATACAAAAATATATGTAATATAAATATAATAATTTTAAGTATTTATCAAACAATTACAATATGCCAGGCACTGTGCTTGGTCATCTTCCCTTTCAAAAACTTTGAAAAATAGGAGAGGCATCTGGGTTTTGTTCACTGGAGCTTTCTTGAAACTGGGGATCCAAGATAGACCATGTGGAAGAAAAAGCCTACAAAGGTTCATGAAGAAATGGAACAGAGAAAGACATGTCCTGAACCCCAAGGCAGTTCAGACAAACTTAGGCACTTTTACACATGTTGCCTCTAATCTTCACAACAAGCCAAGTTGTATTAATCGCATTTTGCAGATGAAGAAACTGAGAGAGAGAAGAAACTGTCAGAGAGACCAAAGATTTGCCCAGAAGCATATAACTCATTAGAACATGTCTAAGCTGGAATTTGAACTCAAATCTGTATAGCCACAAAGCCCACACTCTTTCCATTACATTATTCAGCATTCATTATTTATATTGCATTTGCCTATATACAACTTTATATAAATGAATAAAATATTATATTCTGACACTGAGTTAGGATGTTTTAATGCAGTCTAGGTAGTAGGACCTGGCATGTGAAATTTGACAATAGTAAGAGGAATATTCTATGTTTGAAGCATAGCAGAGTGAATTCTCTCTTTCATTTGATAGGACTGTTGATAGTAGTAACCACATTAATATCACAGAACATCATTGAACTAATCATTCCATCTCTTTGATTTTAAGATAACTGTATCTTAGAAGTTAAATATTACTCTCATCATTGATGCTGCCTATAATGTAAGCAGAAGGATTACATTACTTTTGAAAACTTTTTTTAGTGATGTTCCTTTACCATAGAAATTAATGTTTAAGGATATCTCATTGTGGAACACATCACAACCAAACAGAGAAATATTGAACAAGCCCATTGCAACCAGTCAACTCCATCACACAGCAAATCATACATTATTTATAAAATAAAATCTGGGAATTATTCCAGAGAACATACCAAAAACTAGAGATAAGGTTTTTTAAATATTTTAATCTTGAAAAGGTTTCTCTAATACCTTAACAATTTACTAACAACATTTACAGTGCATGCAATAGTGTTTTTTTTTTTAGTATCAACTAAGTCTTTCATTACAGCCATTTATATTATCAAAACAGTCGTTCTTCACTTAGGTGTTTGCATTTTAGTTCACAGGTGGCAAACACAAGGCCTGTGGGCTGCATCCAGACCTCCAACTAGTTTTATCCAGCACCTTGTTTCTACTTGGTGTAGGCACCAAGCTCTCACTTAACTGTTAAGGAGTAGTTACATTTGTACAGTCCTAAAATTACATTTGGCCCTTGGAGGCAACCACAAAGCTGATGTGGCCCCTGGTGAAAATGAATTTGACACCCCAGTTTTAGTGGATGAGATTGGGCAGATTTCTGTGGTTAAACTTTGTCAGCATTTTTATTATCAGTGTTTCTTTTTTCCCTCTGAGATATTTCACAACCTCTAAATTATATCTGACTAAAACTTGGCATCTAAATTGTCATCTTAGAATTCTGTCTCAAAGAAAATCCCAGTCTAATGAGCTGAATTGTATGTATGTGTGTGTGTGTGTGTGTGTGTATATATATATCCAGAACATTAATATAATTATGATGTACACACTATTGTTGATGAAAAGAATGTTGATGCATTAATTTCCTAATTACTTTTCTCAACTGAGGCTAGGAACTTGGAGTCTTTGTTTTAATGTTAGGTAGGAATAGATTAATTTCAGCCAAGTTGTGGTGAGTTTCTTTTTAGTTGTTATTTGGCCTAACTCATTTAGTGAGTGTTTTCTAAAGTGTTATACTTTATTTTTTAATTTTTAATACTTTTGATTTTTATTGTTGTTCAAATACAGTTTTCTGTCTTTCCCCCCACCCCTCCCCACCACCCAAGTCTTCCCCACCTCCCTTCCCTGTTTCCACCCCACCCTTTTTATTGTCAATGTGTCTTTTATAGTTGTTCCTGTAAACCCTTCACCCTCTCCCCCATTATCCCCTCCCCTCTCCCTTCTGGTTACTCTCAGCTTGTTCCCAATTACAATGTCTTTGGTTATATTTTGCTTGCTTGTCTTAAAAGTTTTTGTTTGAACATTGACTCAGGATGTCTTCTCATAGTTAAAGTGGGACAGAATTGATGCATTGCAGGATCCTCTACTGCTTTGTGTGATCAACACTGTCTAACAAGTCAGGAAAAATTCATTTTGATGCTACTTCCCCAATTAGACCTGTTAAATGGTCTTCACACGACTGAATTTCATTTTAGTTTCACACCCAGGTACATTGTTAAGATAATGTTTTAAAGTAAACTATAGAACCATTAACATTAATTTCTAAGAAGTGCTTTTTTAAAATCACATCTCTAACTATAACCAAATGAAACTGTAATTGTTTTGTTGAGATTCAGTATAATTTGATTACCTTCTAGCTACTCCTTAATTTTTAGAAATTCACTTCATTCAGTCTCAACAGTGTTGGCTTTTGTGTGTTTAAGAAAATTGTGTCATTAGCATATGTTCTAAGAATTCCTTTGAAAATGCACACATATTTAGAAACTATGTGAGGGAAAAATGGTGCGTTCATTAAAAAATTATTTACTGAAATTGTTTGTTACCATGTACAATAGGTAAGTTCTCTGAGATATATGAAGTGGTAACATGACACACTTCTTCAAGGAACTTCTTATCTACCATGATAAATAGCATCTTCATAAAAATTATTTTAAAAAGAAATATTGAATACAGGTCAAATAGAAAGAGGTTCCAATCCCTGAGTGAAGCGAAGCTCTTTAATCTTTTTTCTAAAATAGATGATGCAAATATACTTACCATTTGGCTATTATAATCTTAACTTTTTTACATTATTTATGAACTTTGATAAACCATGTCATTGTGTGATGACATTATTTATTGAGTCAAATGAAATTGCTTCACAAACCTCTTCTACAGACTTGGCCAGTAAAATCTTATAACATTGCAATTTTAAAATAGCTGGATTAAATCAAAGCCATCTCAAAGCTGTTAAACTATTGCCACTGTGGCATATTGCTGTTAAAATCTGTATTTCCAAAATTTTATTCAAAACTGAACTAGTGCTGCCCTGGCCAGGTGGCTAAGCTGCTTGGAGCATCATCCCATACACCAAATGTTCATGAGTTCATGGTTTTGATCCCTGTTAGGGCATATAGTTAGGCTGTAGGCTCAACCCCCAGTTGGGGTGCATACAGGAGGCAACTGATTCTCTCTCCTCCCCATTAATCTTTCTCTAAAATCAATAACTATATTGCCAGGGGAGAATTTAAAAAAAAAACTGACCTAGTGCTTCTTTTAATCCTGGGCCCTGGTGAGTGCTGTTCTGTGTAAGTCCAGTTAACAGACCTAGGTGACAATGAGGCGGGGGGCCTGGCTGGTTGAAAAGGTGAAGTACTAACCAGAAAGTCTTTTTGCCCTTCTATAAAAACACATAAAATAATGTCACTTGAAAGATTTTATAAGTCTAGACTCTCCCAGTGGGAAAGTTGATATTTTTAAATAAAGATCTTCCCAGAAGTAATTTTGTACCCTAGCTTATTCCCTCTGCTGCTATTGTTTATTCACAACTGATTCATAAACTACCATTTAATACCTGAGATAGGAGTACTTTAAACAATGGCCACATATAATAGAATAAATGTGTTGATAATATTTCTTGGAGCCCAAGAGAAGTTATGAAATTTTAATTGATATCTTCAAAATTCTGTGATTCAGGAGAAATATAGAATCAAAATATAAATGTATACAATCTTGACTACTTATGGAAATTATTTGCTCTATTTACATTGTACTGAGCAGATAAATGCAGATGTTTTTTGTTATTTCAGGTTGTCTTCCTATACAATACTGAGGTGTGTCCCAAAGTCTCATTTTATTTTTATGTTATTAAATATTTTATTTATTTATTTCCATAGGGGGAAAGGGAGAGAGAAAGAGAGAGAGAGAAACATTAATGAGTGAGAGACACATGGATCAGTTGTTTCTTGCATGGCCCCAATTAGGAACATGGCCCACAACCCAGGCATGTGCCCTGACTGGGAATTGAACCAATGACCTTTTGGTTCTCAGGCTGGCACTCAGTCCATGGTGCCACACCAGCTAAGGCCCAAAACCTCACTTTAATCCCTAATAAACACATTGTACTATTTCATGGTCATTGATTTTTTCTTTACCAGAATTGTTTTGAGAGGATGTACTAAAACGTTTTTGCTTATGATTTAAAAATATTGCTCATGACTTAAAAAATACCCTACAACAGCTTCCAACCAAACCCACCACATTCCTACCCTCTCCTTGCTTCATGTATCATCTTCTCCTGCTTTTCATGAGACTTTTTTTGGAAACAATATGAGAAGCAGTGACAAAATTATAACTTGGGAGACATAAAAATAATTTTAATTAATAGCATGACTACAACTTGCTGATACGCTCAACCTCAGAAATAATCTCTTTTTCTATTGAAAATACCTAAATGTGGTCTCTGTGTAGACCTGGATTAATAATCATGACATATGTTGTAAAAGCTGTTTGCAGCAGGTTCAGAATAAGAAAGCCTGTTCTATTTACAGAAGGCCATGCAAGAGAAAGGGGTTCTTGCTTCCTCTTTACCTGTCCACAGTGATTAAGTAAGAGTTAAAGGAAATGGAGATAGTAGCAGGAGCCATCATTCTGGTTGAATAAGATTCATAGAGCAGCTTGTTCCTAAGCTGTCAGAATTACAAAATTAATATAATATTGACATTGCTTGCTTATTGTTTTAACCAAATACAGAATAAAAGATATTCCAAATTTAAGCCTGCAACAAAATAGGCATATATTATCTAATATAATTGTCACACAAACCCTACACATGAAGTATCTTCATGTATATTTTACAGATGAAGGCACATTCTTAAGTAACTTCGTCATGACCACCCTTTCTTTACTCTCATTGTTTTCTCATTATTGTTTGAGAATGTTTACTGACTTGTGTATTATAGGTTTTCAAACTTTTCTACTTGGCAGTTGAAGAATTTGAACCAAGAGGTGATTTTCAGGTTCCTTGATTTAAACACAAGAACTCTTTTTTCATTCTCCCATGAAGAACTAAATCACTTCATCTTGCACAGAAGTTAGGAATTTGAATTCATTGCCTACTAGGTCCTGGAATAAAACTATCAACTTAGTTGGGTGTTAATGTGAATTTTTTGAATGTCATAATATACATATTTCATTTGGAAAAGGTTACAGTTGTTAAAGTAATTATGATTTAAGTATTAAATCTGTTGGGGCATAGGTAGAAACACTTTGCTTCCTCACACGACCAAATGAAAAATAATAACCAATTTAAAAAATGGAACTACCAGAACATCAAACATCATGGAAATCCAACAACCAAGGAGTTAAAGAAACATTCATTCACACTGATAGGAGGGGCAGAGATGGGCAGCTGGGCTGAGAGGACACATGGAAACATGGCAGACTGTGCAGGTAAGGTGGGGGCTAGCTGACCAGGAAACTAAAGAGTCAAGCCCTTTGGCTGTAAAATCCTGTACGGATTGCAAAGGAAAGAGAAACTTCCAGTCTCACAGGAAAGTCTGTTGGAGAGGCCACAGGGATCCTAGAATACACACAGACACACACACACACACACACACACACACACACACACACTTGGGACTCAGCAATTGAAAGGGCACAAGCTGTTTGTGGGAAGTGAGAAAAGTGATGGAAAGTAGGGCTAAAGCAGAATGAATGGCATTGTTCCTTCCCTAACGCTTCCCCCACAGACAGCAAAGAGGGTTACCCTGCCCTAACAATTACCTAAAGCTCCACCTGGTACCACATAACAGGTGCACCAAGACAAAAGAATATGGCCCAAATGAAAGAACAAATCAAAACTCCAGAAAAAGAACTAAGTGATGAGGAGATAAACAACCTGCCAGATGCAGAGTTCAAAAACTAGGTAATAAGGATGCTCACAGAATTGATTGAGCTCACTTGCAAAATTAAGGAAAAAATGAGGGCTACAAAAAGTGAAATAAAGGTAAATATACAGGGAATAACAGTGAAGGAAAGGAAATGCGGAATCAAATAAATAATTTGTAACAAAAGGGAGAGATAAACATTCAACTGGAACAGCATGAAGAAAGAAGAAATCAAAAAAGTGAGGGGAGGCTGAGGAACCTATGGGACAACTTTAAATGTTTTAACATCTGAATCATAGGGGTGCCAGAAAGAGAAGAGGAAGAGCCAGAAATCGAAAACTTATTTGAAAAATAATGAAAGAAAACTTCCCCAATCTGGCAAAAGACATAGACTTCCAGGAAGCCCACAGAGTCCCAAAGAAATTGGTTCCAAGAAGAAACACTCCAAGCCACATCATAATTAAGTTACCTAAGGTTCAAAATAAGGAGAGAATCTTAAAAGCAGCAAGAGGAGAGAGTTACCTACAAAGGAGCTCCCAAAGCTATCAGCTGATTTCTCAAAAGAAGTTTATAGGCAGCAAGGGGCTGGAAAGAAGTACTCAAAGTCAGGAAAAGGCAAGAACATACATCCAATATTACTCTATTTAACAAAGCTATCATTTAGAATGGAAGGACAGATAAATTGCTTCCCAGATAAGGTAAGGTTAAAGAGGTCATCACCATCAAGCCCTTATTACATGAAATGTTAGAGGGACTTATCTAAGAAAAAGAAGATAAAAAACTATGAACAATAAATTGAAAACAAGCTAACAATTATCAACAACTGAGCCTAAAAATAAAAGGAAACAAAAACTAAGCAAACAACTAGAACAGGAACAAAATCACAGAAAAGGAGATCTCATTGATGGTTATCAGTGAGGAGGGGGAAGGGAAGAATGGGGGAAAAGATACAGGGAATAAGAAGCATAATTGATAGGTATAAAATAGACAGAAGGAGTTAGGAATAGTATAAGAAATAGAGAAGCCAAAGAACTCATATGTATGACCCATGAACATGACTAAGGGGAGATTGATGGAAGGTGGGGGCAGGAGGGGAGAAGGGGAGAAAGGACAAAAATTGGGGCAACTGTAATAGCATGATCAATAAAATATATTTAAAATAAATATATAATATCCTGAAAAATTTTGTTGTTTTTCTACATAAATGTTCAGTGGTTGATTGCATACCTACCTGGTCAGAGATATGAGATCTTAATCTCCAATATAGATGCATTTCCAATTTTTCTCAAAGGAATGGCTCCAGTGTTCATGGATGTACTTAATGAAATTTTATAACAATTGCAGGAGAATGTCTGTTGAAATATGAATTTTGCTGGATACAAGACTAGTCCATACTTTTTCCTTAATAACTGACTATTTTTCAGTAGGTTAATTTTTCTCCAGTAGCCAAATTTATTTTTTGTCATTAAACTTTATTCTTGTCATATTATAATGTGAGAATCAAATGATACTAAAACTTAGCCTTCTAAAGTGTTGATGTGCTGATGTCAAATCCTGTATATTCAGAATAACTCTCCTTATGCTGGAAGAATATGTCTGAACAACAGATAGAAAATGATTGCATCTACCAGGGATCTAATAATAATATGAATTACAATAACATCTTACAATAAAAAATCAATGATACAATGTTGGGGTGTAAACAAAAGAGGGATATTACAATGCCCAATGTTCTGGCCTAAGATTTACTAGTTGCTCCCCAAAGATAATTTGATAAATGGCAGTGTAAGAGCATTTGAAAAGAATTCTTCATTCTAATAGTTATATTTGTTTTTAAGTTTGCTCAGGGAAACATCATCACCCAAACATAAAAGACCTATGAATACAACTTTCAATAAAATAAATTGATTTTGTTCATCTAAAGTTTTCAAAAATCTCCTTTTGCTTTACTTCTTTTAAAATTGGCTATTAAATTAGTAAATAATATTGACAAGAGAAGAGGAAAATAGTTGGAAGAAGTTGGAACACATGCCCTAATAAACTCATGTTTCAAGCTAAGATATTTGTTATCATTTACTGATGTTTTCTTTTTAAATGTGTTTATTTTTTCAAGATTTCATTTATTTCTTTTTAGAGGGAGAAGAAGGGAAAGAGAGGGTGAGAAACATTGATGTGAGAGGGAAACATCAATCAGTTGATATGCCCTGACCGAGAACTCAACCCATGCGTGAGCCCTGACTAGGAATCAAATGGTTGACCTTTCACTTTGTGGGCTGACACCCAACCAACTGAGCCATAACAGTCAGGGATAAATGTGTTTACTTTTAATTACGAACTACAAATTACCAAAAATAAAAAGATAAAAATACCCAGATCACATCCTTTGAGGGAAAATTGCTCAGTAATTTTTTAATCTACAGAAATTCAGGATTTTTTTTACATTTTCTACATAAATGAGCTCATGTTTTTCATATTGTTTGTCTTACTTTTTTTACTTCACCAAAAATCATAAAAGCTATGTCATTACATATTTTCTATTCAATTACCTTTAACAATTACATAGCACTTCATTTCAATTTTTTTTCTGTGTCTTCAAATGTAGCTAATCAAACCCTTGTTTGGGACATTAAGTATATTCCTAATTTTTCACAGTTAAAAATAAGGGACATGTGGACAATAATAAAGGGGGTGGAGATGGAAGGGAGGTGGGGAGGGCTGGGGGAGTGGGCTGGGATGGGGGTAAAGGGCAGAAAACTGCACTTGAACAACAATTAAAATAAAAAACAAGATTTAAATGAATACTCTAGAATATATATTTGGTATACTTATCTGTTTATTTTTAAGATAAATTTCTATAAATGGATTTTCTGAATCAAAGAATATGAGTATTGCTAAAACTTTTGGTACATATTTCCAGGCTTCTCACTAGAAAGTCTCTAGGGAATAAACTTCTTACCAGCAATATGTAAGAACATCTACTTCATTCTATGCTGAAGTATGGTAAAGTACAACACTGAAATGCCACTTTTAAATAGCATTAGTAAATTTTAAAAATTTATTAGTGACCAGGCAGGTGATATAAACTGCAACAACCATGATTCAAGCGTATATGGGAAATGAAGTGAAAAACAACATGGGAGCAGCATGTAGAAAATTATAAGAAGTAGTTCAGATTGTTATCCTTAAGTCAATCAAATTTTATTCAAAGTTAGTGAATGAAAGTCGGAACCACATTATGGCCTTGGAAAGTATAACTTCTAAGAGGTTGGCTTACCATTGAGTAATTTACTGTGTGGATCAGTGTCACCCACACAGGAATCACATATTCCAGAATGCATATCCTGCAGCAAATGTTTAGATATAAGGATTTCTACCTTTGCATTGTTCATGAAGTTTTTACTGCAGAACACCCAATATATTGTCAAATATCATTGAGAATCTATTGTGTTTCACATCTTTTAAAGTACCTCCTGACTGATAACACCATTCTAATAAGTCTAATTTCACACAAAAAGTAAAGGTTCCAAAATCTTATTAAAATATATCTTATTCTTGCTTATTAATATTTTTAAAAGTTTAGATAAATCTTGACCAATGTCTGACTGTGGCTGTTACTTGTAAATTCAATCTCATGCAATATTCAAGTAAGATATTGTTATATTTTTATACACCTAATCTTAGAGTAGTGGGTTCAATAGTGCTCCCCCTCTAAATTCATATCTGTTCAGATCCTCAGACCTTGATCTTATTTGGAAATAAATTATTTGCAGTTATAATTAGTGAAGTTTCTACATTAAATCATTCAGGATTTAAGTTGGACCCTAAATCCAATGACTGGCATTTTTGTAAGAAGCAAAGAATACATAGAGGCACAAAGGAAAATACAAGGTGAAGATAGAGGTACATATTAGAGTTATTTGTCTTACAAGCCAGGGAATGCCAATACTTATCAGCAACCACCAGAAGTTAAGTGAGAGGCATGCAATGGTTTCTCTCTGAAGACTCCAAAATAAACCATCCTTGACAACACCTTTATTTTGGACATTTGGCTTCCTTAATTATGAGATAATAAATTATTTTAAGCCACCAGATTATGATATTTTGTTAGAGAAGCCCTTAGAAATAAATATGTATAGAAAGCCCCTTAATTCAATACTTTCAGTAACTATTTGGAGAAATTATCCTTGTCCATGTTCACAAGATTTTTATCTTCTACACTGGTCTATCACTTGATAATACTTTACACTAACTAGTAGCAGATGAAAATGTCAACATACTGCTTTCTGAGACCAATGAATATTTAGAGCTGTGCCTATTAGAATTGTCTCAGCTTTCACACTGACTGCCAAGGAAAAATACTTCCCCACAAATCAGTCCATAATCTGCTCCACATCTGAGAGTACCTTCTTTATTGAAGTATGCCTCACAAAATAAAATAGACAAACAAAAAAATGACATTCTCACAGCAAATTTACAGAAAGATGTTTCCCCTCCCCATTTCAGTACCTGAACCAACACTTTCTTATTACTCTTTCTTTAAATTTAAGTAAATTTTATGTGAGCGAACAGAAGAATGAGAGTATCCCCAATGTTTACTTAGGTCCAGGTAAGAAACTGAGCTCTGATATGATTAAGTAGATATAGATGGTAATATTTAATGTTGACAAGTATTTTTCAATGGAAAACATGAAGTACAATTTTCTGGTCTGTGGTGCTATTCCCTGTCTACTTTCACACTTACCTTGTTGCCGATCATTATAATATTCATATTTGCAGTTTGAACATCTTTGTGATGCAAGCCTCACATTGATTCTCAGATCATGGCAATGCTATGAAGTGACTATAGAATGTAACTTTTTAAAGATAGCTAAAATCTTCTAAGTTCTTTGTTTGTAAAGTACCTTCTTAAGTGAACAATAGGGTTTTTAATTTAAAGCATTATATTCTATCACTTTTACCTACATTGCAAATAAATGAGATTCTTAGTCATAACGAAATAATTATAAACAGTGCTTCAATGGTATATTAGTAGTATGACACAATGTAGCAAATAACCCCAATATGTAGTGACTTAAAACAATGAACATTTATTGTCTCACATTTTCTGTGGGTCAGGAATTCAAGTGTGCCTCATATGTGTGTCTCTGACACTCAAGATGTCTCACAAGGCTGTAGTCACATTATCAATGGTGGCTGTAGTCATCTCAAGGTTCAAGTAGGGGAAGATCCCATTTGAAACACACTCACATAGCTGTGAAAAGACTGCAGGTTGTCACTGGTTGTTAGATGGAGACAACAGATCCTTGCCATGTGTGACTCTCTATGTGGTAGCTCAAAACATGGCAGCTGTGTTCCCTTAGAGTGAGTGAGCAAGACAGCAAAAAAACAAGAGATGCAATCTCTTGGTAACTTATTCATGTAAATGCCATCTGTTATATTTGCTGTATTCTGTTATTTAGAAGGGAATCACAAGTTCTGGCCCACACTCAAGGAGAGAATGATGACAAAAGGGCATGAATATCAAGAAGTAGGACCCATCCTAGAGGCTGCCTGCCACATATGTCTAAAATGATGCCAAAGGATGAAAGATCCCCAGACCCTCTCTAAAATTATTAGATTGCCCACTTCAGGCCAAGATGGAGGTGTAGGTAGAAACCATTTGCTTCCTTGCACAATCAAAAGGAGGATATCAACCAATCTAAAATCCAAAAACAACAATAAGTGCCAGAAAATCAAACTGCATGGAACTCTGACAACCAAGGAATTAAAGACACAGTCAATCAGACTAACCAGACTGGTAGGATGGGTGGACAGAGGCAGCAGACATCGCTGGCAAGGATGGGTTAAAGGACCCATGGTGAGGTAGTGGACCAGACCACACAGCAGCTATCGGGGCTGGCTGAAAGGACATGTGGTGAGTCAGTGTATTGTGTGGGCAGGGCTGACTGAATGAGAAACAGACTCAGAGCTGACTGTTGACTCTGACAGGGGTTTCCATTATGGGAGAAACTCCCAATTTCACATGAGAGTTTGGTGGAAAGTGGGATTAGAGGCAAGCAAGCAAACTGTATTGTTCCATCTCTGACCCTTCCTCCACAGACAGCACCACAACACAGCAAAGAGGACTGCCCTGCCTGGGTGAATACCTAAGGCCCCACCCCCTTACAATTTAACAGGGGCATGGAGACAAAGAAATATGAACCAAATGAAAAAACAGAGCAAAACTCCAGAAAGAGAATAAAATGTTGACAAGAGAGTCAACCTATCTGATAGAGAGTTCAAAGCCCTGGTAATGAAAATGCTCACAGAACTGATTAAGCTTGGTTGAAATATGAAATAACAAATTAAGGCTACCCAAAGCGAAATAAAGCAAAATATGCAGGGAACCAACAGTGACAGGAAGGAAACCAGGACTCAAAACGATCTGGAACAAATGGAAGAAATAAACATCCAGTCGGAACAGGATGAAGAAACAAGAATTAAAAAAAAAAATGAAGAGAGGCTTAGGATCCTCTGGGAGAACTTGAAATGTTACACTATCTAAATTATAGGGGTGCCAGAAGGAGAGGAACAAGAGCAAGAAATTGAAAACTTATTTGAATTAATAATGAAGGAAAACTTCCCCAACTTGGCAAAGGAAATAGACTTCCAGGAAGTTCAGGAAGCCCAGAGAGTCCCAAAGAAGTAGGACCCAAAGAGGAACACACCAAGGCACATCATCATTAAGTTACCTAAAGATAAAGAGAATTTTAAAAGCAGCAAGAGAAAAGGAGGCAGTTACCTACAAAGGAGGGCCTATAAGACTATCAGCTGATTTCTCAAAAAAAAATACTTTGCAAGCACAAAGGGGCTGGAAAGAAGTATTCAAAATGGTAAAAAGCAAGGACCTATATTCAAGATTACTCTTTGCAACAAAGCTATCATTTAGAATGGAAGGGCAGATGGGCAGATAAAATGCTTCCCAGATAAGGTCAAGTTAAAGGAGTTCATCATCACCAAAACCTTATTATATGAAATGTTAAAGGGACTTATCTAAGAAAAAGAGGATGAAAAACTATTAACAGTACAATGACAACACACTCACAACTATCAACAAATTAACCTAAAAAACACAAACAAAAACTAAGCAGACAAGTATAACAGGAATAAAACCAGAGAAATGGACATCACATGGAGGGTTTTCAGTGGGGAGAAGGACGGGGGAATAGGGGGAAAATGTACAGGGAATAAGAAGCATAACTAGTAGGCATAAAATAGATGGGGAGGGGTCAAGTATGGTATAGGAAACAGAATTCAAAGAACTTACATGTACAACCCATGGACATGAACTAAGTGGGAAAATGCTGGAGGTTTGCAGGGTGCAGGGCAGAGGTGGAATAAAGGGGGGAAATTGAGAAAACTGTAATAGCATTATCAATAAAATATACTTTAAAAAATAAAACCATTTGATTGCCATGTATTAATTTATGAATATTTTAAGGGCTATGCTTTATAATTATTTTGGTTAAGTTTAGTATTCTAATATAACATGTGCATATATCTAAATGTTGCTTGTTCTCCTAGTATATTTTACATTGTATTTCTGACATTTTTTGAAAAATAAAGCTTGAGTTTTCAAGTTTTGATGATTTCCAGATATTTTATTATTAATATACATTTAAAATGGAAATTCCTCAATCCCATAAACATGCCACAGAGAAATAAGGTAATCATCCTGAGTTAAAGTTTTAATTAGTAAAAAAAGGCAAACTTCAATTAGGCCCAAACCTTAGTTTTCATGGCAAGAAATCATTAAAGTAGCCTCTGAAGTTTTGATAATTTTGTCTACTTTTTTTGGCCAGAATCTCATCCAATGTGACAGGCCACATAATTGGCATATATCCACATTATTAATTTCCTGAAAAGTTGATGGAACATGCATGGCTTTTCTGTAACTCCTACTACAATAACATCAGCCCTGAACATCAACATCATATAAATCATCCTGGATTACAAATTAGGCTGACTTTATATACTACAGTGTCTTCTACCTGGTGCTAAAGACAGACTCACTACTTTTGTATGGCTTATAATTTAAAGCCCCAATGTGTGAATATAATTTCTTAACAATGTTTACTTTTTTCTTAATGCAGGTCCTACATTTAATTGAGTGGTTAATAATTGCTAAATTTTGTTGGGTTGAAAGGTAGTCTGTGCTCATATATTTGTATTTATGCCTAAAATATTTTATTTTGTTTATTCAGTCAACCCTCTCTGGTTGCTGATTAAATATATTGCTAATGTTCTATTGACATGTTTTCCTAAATATGTGTTTTAGTTTGGTGAATATTTATGAGCTTATCTGATCTGTGTTCATAATATTTAAAGATCTGTTAAGAAAAATTATGTTGGCTGACAGTGTTGTGACAAATGTGAATGTCAATGGTAGAAAGGATGAAAACATTTACTTTGAAATAACAAACCTTGATAAATATGAAAATCAGATGTGATGATGAGGTTTATAAAGAAAAAAAAGACACCTAGGAGAGACAAAGGACAACAAATACATCAATACTACAAAGCTTAATGCTTAAGTTGCCAAATCAGTAATAAGCAAGGCACATAGAATAACTTACTCCATGAGAATTGATCAAGATTGATGAAGCAACTCACCAAGTGGTTAAGACAAAAATTTTACTGTATTATAATTAAAATGTTACTCAGAAAACAGAATGAAATGGTGGGAAATTGGTTTATTAAGACAAAGAGAAATTAAAGAAATTCAAATCATGATAAATAAAGATATATTGGTAAGAATTGATTGGAAAGAAGATACAGTAGATGGAAATAAGTTATGATTGATGAAAGTTGTTTAATCTCATGAAGTAGCATTAGCTAGAGGCTTAGAATGACAATATAAAAGAAGAAAAGAGATTGCTAGTGATATATGAGGATAATGTTCCACACAGTTCATTTGCATTATCTTTACCACAGTTTTTAAGTGATAAAAGTCATATTTCAGAGATTCCTTCAAAGTAACACAAAATGTTAAAACAAAGGCAATTATATTCGTGCCATAACAGGCAACAACATAAATAGAATGATTAAATACTCGTAATGTCCAAGACTTGAAAAACTAAATTCTAATTTAGTGAGGCTGCAATGAGCTCAAAGTGGTCAGCTCTTAATGAAGGAGATGCCCATTAAAGATAGCATGCATTGCCCCAGTTGGAGCATTAAATCTTGGTAGCAAGTGAGTATTTTTAAATTGTTCTATGACTAAGCAGCACTTCACTCTTGAATATCAAGTCAAGGCTCTTCAACTTATATGTACTCAAATTTAAAAGTCAAATTACAATTGTGTTTCATGTCTATATAATAACTGTGCAGGTTTTCCCATTATGACTCTAAATATTTTTAAAAAACTTAAAAAAGAGAAATATAGCTTTGTGACTAAGAGTACAGTTTCTGGCATCAGACATAGCAACTTCAAATCCTGCCTCCATGATAAAGTAGTTGTGTCACCTTGACAAAGTTATTTAACCACTCAAAGAACCCTGTATCTTGACCTGAAAATGAGTATTATGATTGTGGCCAAATCCTAGGGTGTTTGGAAGGATAAACACCCAAGGGAATATAAGTAAACTTAGCAGGTGCTTGACACAATAATGCAACTAAACTGAGGATCTTTTTTTGGAAATAATAATATTTTTTGAATATTATCTATGATTATAGAAAATATGGAGATGAGGGAAATATGTAACATACACAACGGTCTGAAAATGTTAAAGTTAAATTTCTATGTGATAGAAATATTTGAATGAATGAATAAAAGTGCCAAAAATAGAAAACTATTGAGTAAGAATTATAAGGTATCTGACTTGAGTCCCATTATCAAAAAATCTCAAATAGCCAAAGCAATCTTGAAAAAGAAAAACAAAGCTGGGACATTCAAGATGGTGGGGATGTAAGTAGAAGATACACTAACTTCCTCCCAGGACCAACCTGGAATTACAACTAAACTGCAGAGAACTTAGCCTGAATAACCAATGGAAAATAGCTGGAGAGAAGCCTTGTAACCACAGGCAGGTGGAAGAAGCTGCTTCACCACAACATGACCCATATGGAGTGTGGAGGAGATGTGAGAGGGCTGGCTGGGCCCCCACGGGCAGCAGCTGAAGTTCTAGAGGGAAATTCACTGGCTGTGGTTCCTGCTGAGAAGGGTGGGATCTAAACCTCAAGCTGAGCTCCCCAGACTACAGCACCAGAGCCAGAAAGGAACACAGATAACATCTAGCTGTGAAGAGCTAGATCCCTGTGCTGAGTTATCCCACAATATTGCAGCAGCTATCATGCTCAGGCAGAGCATTCCCTTCCATGTGGCATCAGCATGCATGGAAGCAATAGTCCCACCTACAGGAATCACTCTGCCCTACACTGTGGTGCTTAAGCCTCACTGTTGATTATAGATTGACTAGATTAACCACAGAAGGAGACAGACACAGACTGTGTACCTTTGGTAGACATGAACAAGCTACCTAGGGCCAGACTGGAACACCATTTGACATTACCAGGGGCAGATTCAGAAAGACAAAACAGTGAGATGAATTCCACCATGGATTTCTTCGTGATGTGCATTATTTTCTCCCCCTGCATAGCTTTTAACATTCATTTTTTGTCCTTCAAGTTTGTGCATACTAAGTCACTAGTGTCTATATTATAGTTTATTTCAAATCTTATATTTTACTCCTCCCTTTTCTTACTCCATCTTACCTTCTTCTTTCCTCTTATTTTCATTTTAAATTTATTTTCTCTCTTTCTATGACTTGTTTTCATTACACACTCATACTATTTCTCCCCTTTCTAGCAACTCATAACCATTTTTCTTGTCATTAGTCATCTCACATTCATTTTCCCATTCTTAAAATACCCTTATTCTCTCAATATCTTTATCAATCTTTGCTGCTGATTATGGATGTGATGGTTCTTGTTGAATTTTTCCAATTTAATAGCTAGACCTTAACTATTTTTGTATTTTAAATCTCAAATTTTACTCTTCCCCTCAACTATTCCATTTTGCTTTCCTCATGCACTTTCTTTTCTAATTTGAAATTTAAATATTTCCCTGTCTTAGCCCCATTTTCATTCCTCACTCTTAGTATTCTTCTTCCTCTATAATCTTAACATTACTTCTCTTTCTTCTAGACATCTCTTGTTTTTCCTTCTTTCTTTTCTTCCCTCTTATTACCAACAGCTCATTGTTGTGGTAGAATTATGGTGGATCTATTTCTGCAATTTGTTACTTTTTTTTTCTTATCTCTCTTCCTACTTTTTAATTTTTTGTTTTTTTTTATGTTTTTAGCTTTCTGTTTAAACCAAATACTATACACTTATTTTCTCTTACTTCATTCTGAATTTTCTTTCCCCTTTTATTTACAATGTAAATATTTTTCTCCCTTTGCCTTGTCCCTATTACCTACTCTTACTATTGTTCTTCCCTCTATCCTCTCAAAATCATTTTTTCATTTAGTCACCTCATATTTGTTTTTTCTTTCTTACAATAGTCTTAATCTCTTTATATCTTTGTTAATACTTGCTTAGCTACTGTGGATAGTGTGATGGTAGGTGTGGGTTAATTTTTCAAGTGTGGGTTTGTTTCCTGGGCTGTTTGGTTTTGTTCTGGCAGCACCTGTACAACAAAATACAAAACATGGTGGGTGGAGTGACTCTTAGTCAGACAGCCAAAGGGAAGGATCAATGAAAGAGTGACCCAACAAAAACCAAAAGCAAATTACATCCGAAGAACCCACACAAATAGCATAAAGGGTATCCCAAGAGCATCAAGTTGAGAATATCTAGCAGACTGCAGCCCAGAATTCTGCATGTCTTCCACCACAGAAGTTCATTCCATGAAGACAAGGAGTAAAAGCAGATGAATCAAAGAAGCAGGAAAAAAATCCAGAAAAGTCACCTAGACAATGACACGACCCCCAATCCAAGGGAAGAAAGGACTCCCCAGAAACAGTGGTAAATAAAAGATAAGCAAGCTAAATATCAGATATTGAGTTCAAAATAATGTTTATAAAGATGCTCAATGTGTTCAGTGGAACTACAAAGAACTCAAAGGAGGCTACAAGGAACTTAATGCAAAAAAAAAAAAACCCCACTAGTATGAAAAAGGGCATAGAAACTAGGAATAAAAGTTAGGGAGAAATCAATAACACGATATCTAAAAGGAAGAACACAGTGTAAGGAATTATAAGCAGGCTAGATGAAGCAGAGAACTGAATTAGTGAGCTGGAGGAAAAAAACTCACAGAGCACAAAATGTAAAAAGACTAAAAAAGAATGAAGAGGTATTAGGGAGCTGCAAGACAACATGAAACAAAATAATATCTATGTAGTAAGGACAACAGAAAAAGAAGAAGGGAGCAAAGGACAAAAAAAATTGTTTGAAAAAATATGGCAGAAAACTTTCTTAATTATTGAGGGAAAAGTCAAGCAAGTCCAGGAAGCACAGAGGGTCCCAAACAAGATGAATCCTAAGAGTCCCACTACAAGATACATCATAATTAAAATGGCAAAATTCAAATACAAAGAGCGAATCATAAATGCAGCAAAGGAGAAACAAAAAACAACATACTAGGGAGCTCTGATAAGGTTGGTAGTGGACTTCCCAACAGAAACACTACAAGACATAATAGAATGGCAAGAAATATTTCAAGTAATAAAAAGCAAAGGTCTGCAACCAAGACTATTCTACCCAGCAAGGCTCTTAATTAAAATGGAAAGTGAAATAAGGAGTTTCCCAGACAAAAGAAAGTTGAAAGAATACACCTACACCAAATCAGCATCGCAAGATATGCTAAAGAGACTGCTTTAAGAGGTAGAATAAGAACAGCGAGAGGCAGGAACACAGGCACAAAGGAAGTGAAATGGCAATGGATAAGTACCTATCAATAATAACTTTAAATGTAAATGGTTTAAATATCCCAATCAAAAGACATAGGGTAGCCGAGTGGATAAGAAAACATGACCTCCACATATGCAGCCTACAAGAGATCCACCTCAGATGACAAAGACTTACACAGCCTGAAAGTGAAGGTTTGGAAAAAAATATTCCAAATAAACATACAGGAAAAAAAAAAAACTTGGGGTAGCAATAATTGTATCAGACAAAATAGACTTCAAAACAAAGATCACAATAAAAACACAGTACACTTCAAGGGAAGTGTCCATGAAGAAGACCTAAATACTGTAATCATATATGCACCAAACATAGGAGCACCTGTAGCGATTTTCAAACCTCGCTTAAATACCTGGCAAACTGACTGTAGCATGCAGAACCTGGCTCTCCCGGCTATGGACATGCATAAAAACCTGTAGCGTGCAGAACCCGGCCCTCTCCCAGCCAGCTATGGACATGCTTAAACACACTGCGAACGGCTCGTTGAAACACGAGAAATCATCATGCACAGAAACAGTTTTCTGTAGGGAAGTCAGGAAGGGAGAAACCACTCTCCAAGTCGGAGAGCGCCTGGCTCTTTCCCCCTCATGGGGAGTGCCCTCAGATAACCCCCTCATGGGGAGAGCCCCGTTCCCTTGTCCCAGTGGGTTTTATTCTTGAATACTAATACAGTTTGCAAATTACAAGTAGTGAGCTTTTGAAAGGTGCTAGCAGATTTCCTACTGGGATGCTAAGTCAGAGATTTTGGGATTTTATCATTTAAAAAGACTACAGGACTTAAAGCTTAGATTTGTTTCCTGCCTGTGACTTCATATTCTAATTAAAGAGCATCCTCCAGCAAGCAGATCTCACAGGGTCTTTGCATATTCTTTGTCCCAGGCCTGATTACCCCGGGGGTCCACCGTCTCTAGTCTGGGCTGCCCCTATGGCTGTTTGCTAAGCCCTGAGAAGGGCAGGAGACAGAGACAGCCAGGAGACTTGGATTTCTCATATCTAAGTACAAAGACTTAGGCTAATAGGGGGCAGGGGTAGATGTTGATCACCCCTCCCTTTCCACAGCCTCTTCATTTCCACAGCCTCATGAGTCTCATTCCACAGGCCTTTATGTGTTCAGCACCTGTCTTAGGTCCATTCTCTATCCTAGAGAATTGTTACCCATCATTGGTAACTGATCAAGCATTAAAGGCCAGGCACAGAACAGGTAGCGTTCATGCCAGGGGAATAAGTTTTGTCTCCTTAGTGGTTCCTGATCCGGAGGTCTCTCACTCAGCCTAACTCACAGGTGGTCACAGCTTCCTGAGACCAGGCAGGGTGGCCCTCAACAAGCACCCAAATATATAAGAAAATCTTGGAAGACTTCAAGAAAGATATAGACTGCAACAAAGTATAGTAGGAGATTTTAACACCTTACTTTCAGCAATGGATAGATCTTCCAAATAAAATATCAACAAGGATATTGTGGAACTGGATAACACATTAGATAAAATAGACTTCTCTCTCTCTCTCTCTCTCTTCATATATATATATTCTTCATATATATATATATATACATTCTTCATATATATATATATATACATATATATACTTTCATTTCAAAGAAGCAAAATACATATTCTTCTCAAATGCACATGGGGTATTTTCAAAGTTAGAACACATGATAGAACACAAAAGATGTCTCAACACATTCAAGAAAATTGAAATCATATCAAGCATTTTCTTGGGCTACAAGTGACTGAACATAAAAACCAACCACAAGGAAAAAGCTCAAAAATATTTAAACTCATGGTGATTGAATGGCATGCTATTAAACTATGAATGGCATAATAATGAGATAAGGAAGACCATGAAAAATTATTCAAACAAATGAAAATGAATGCACAGTAGTCCAATATCTATGGGACACAGTGAAGGCAGTCCTGAAAGGGAAGTTCATAGTGATACAGCCTACCTAAAAAGACAGAAACATTTCAAATAAACAACCTAAACCTACATCTACAGGAACTAGAGCAACAACAACAACCAAAACCCAGAATAAGAGTAGAAGATGAGTAGAAGATGAATAATGAGTAGAAGAAAGGAAATAATGAAGATCGGAGCAGAATTAAATGACACAGGACTAAAAGAACAATTCAAAAGGGTCAATAAATCCAGGAACTAGCTCTTTGAAAAGATAAATAAAACTGGCAAGTTTTTAAACACACTCATCAAGAAAAAAAAGAGAGAGGACCCAAATAAATGAAATCAGAAATGAAAGAGGAGAAATAACTGATACCACAGAAATAGAAAGGATTGTAAGAATTTACTACAAACAACTATATACCAAGAAATTTGAAAACCTTGGTGAAATGTAAAAGTTTCTAGAAAAACATAATCCTCCAAAACTGAATGAAGAAGCAGAAAACCTGAACATAACTATAACAGGTGGTGAATTGAAGCAGTAATCAAAAACTGCTAGCACACAAAAGTCTTGAACCAGATGCTTCCACAGGAGAGTTTTAGAAAACCATTAAAGAAGAGCTAATCCCTATCTTTCTCAGTCTATTCCACAAAGTACAAGAACAGAGAAGACTCCCAAACTCTTTTCATGAGGCCAACACTATCGTAATTCCAAAATCAGATAAATATACAACAAAGAAAGAAAACTATGGATCAAAAAACTATAGCAAATTTATACAATGAAGCAGAAAGAAAGGAGGAGCTCCTACCCTTCAAGACAGCATGGATGGAACTGGAAAGTGTTATGGTAAGTGAAATAATCCAAGAAATGAAAGAAAAATACCATATAATCTCACCTATAAGTGGAACCTAATCAACAAAATGGACAAGCAAGCAAAATAAAACCAGAGACACTGAAATGAAGAACAAACTGACAGTTACCAGGGAGGAGTGGGGAGAAGAGTAATAGGGGAAGAACCATCAAGGAGCATGTATACAGGACACTTGGACAAAGTTAAAGGGGGTAGGTTTGTTGGTGGGATGCAGGGATGGGTGGGGTGGGGGAGTGGTGGGGCAAAAATGGAGACAACTGTACTTGAACAATAAAAACTACAGACCAATATCATTTATGAACATAGACCCTAAAATTCTCAACAAAATATCAACAAACTGAATCCAGCAATACATTGAAAACATCATACACTATTTTAAGGTGGGATTCTTCCCAAGGGTGAAAGGATGGTACAATATTCACAAATCAGTAAACATAATATATATCATAAATAATAGGAAAGAAAAAACTAACATAATCATATCAATAGATGAGGAAAAATCATTTGATGAAGTATAGCACTCATTGATGACAAAACACTCAACAAAGTGAGACTAGAAGATGCATACATCAACATAATAATGGGCATATATGAAAACCATACAGCCAACATTATGCTCAATGAGAAAAACACTAAAAGCTTTCCACTAAGATCAGGAATAAGACAAAGATGTCCACTTTCACCAATTCTGTTCAACATAGTATTGGAAGTCCTAGCCACACCCATCAGACAAGAAAAGGAAATAAAAGACATCCAAACTTGAAAGGGGGAAGAAATAAAGTCATCATTTGTAGATGATATGATACTGTACATAGAAAATCTAAACTCTTCAAAAAAAAAAAAAAAAAAAAAAAAAAAAAAAAAAAAAAAAAAAAAAAAAAAAAAAAAACCTACTTGACCTAATAAGTGAATTGGACAAAGTATTGGGATACAGTCAATATCCAGAACTTGAAGACATATTTGTACACCAATAACAAAATTTCAGAAGTAGGAATTAGGAAATAAATCCCATTTGCTATAGCAACAAGCAAAATAAAGTACTAAGAAAAAAATGAGCCAAGGGGGTAAAAAACATGCACTCATAAAACTATACAAAATTTAAGACAGAAATTAAGTAATACACAAACAAATGGAAACATATACAGTGTTCATGGATTGGGAGAATTAACATCATCAAAATGTCCATACTCACCAAAGTAATTTATAGATTAAACTCAATCCATATGAAAATACCAGTGACAAATTTCACAGATATAGAAGAATCCTTTCAAAAATTTACACTGAACCATAAAAAACCTGAATAGCCACAGAGACATTGAGAAAGAAGAACAAAGCAGTAGGGATAACAATACCTGATATCAAACAATATTATTAGGTCACTGTGAACAAAACACTCTGGTATTGGAATAGGAACAGATGCATAGATCAATGAAACAGAATTGGAAGCCCAAAAATAAACCCAAGTCTCTATGATCAATTAGTGTTTGACAAAAAGACAGAAGCATAAAATGGAGTAAAAATAGCCCTGTTAACAAATGGTGTTGGTAGATCTGGACAGATACATGGAAAAAAAGAATGAATCTGGACCACCAACTTAAATGAGAGTTGCAGGCTAGGTCCCCATTATGGTGTGCATGAGAGGCAACCAGACATTGATGATTCTCTCCTTCTCTTTCTCTCTCCCTTCCCCTCTCTAAAAATAAATAAATAAAATATTTAAAAAAAAACTTGGAAAAGGACATGAACAGGCAATACTCCAAGAAGGACAGAGGGACTAAAGACATATGAAAAGATGCTCAGCATCACTAGCTATCAGAGAGATGCAAATTAAAACCATAATGAGATATCACTTCACATCAGTCAGATTGGCCATCATAAGCAAATCAACAACAACAAAAAAATGTTTTGGCAAGGTTGTACAGAAAAGGGATCCTTAATACATGTTGGTGAGAATGCAGACTGGTACAGTCACTGTGGAAAACAGTATGGAATTTCTTCAAAAAGTTGAAAATGGAACTGCATTTTGACCTTGCAATTCCACGGCTGGGATTATACTTTAAGAATCCTGAAGCACCAATTCAAAATAACCAGTCACTCCAATGTTCATTGCAGCACAATTTACAATAACCATGTGTTGGAAAGCAACCTAAATACTCATCAGTAAACGAGTGGTTCAGAAAACTATGGTACACTTTCACAATGGAATACTATGCATCAGAAAGATAGAAGGAGCTGCTATCCTTTGTAACAACATGGATGGACCTAGAGAGGACTATGCTAAGTGAAATAAGCCAGGTGGTGAAAGACAAATACCATTAGATCCTACCTATGATGGAATGTAATCAACAAAACAAACCAGCAAGCAAAATATAACCAGACATTGAAATAAAAAACACATAACAGTAACCAAAGGAGGGAGGAGGGCAATAATGGGAGAAAAAAAAAGGAAGATTTAATACAGGACATGTATACAGTACTCATGGACAAAGCCCAGATGAGAAGGCTTGAGAGTGGAAGGTCGGTATGGGTGGTGTGGGGGAGATTGTGTATGGATGGAAAATAATGAAAGAAGTAAAGGCTACACAAAGTAAAATAAATAAAACATATACATGGAATAAACAGAGAAGTAAAGGTAACCAGGAATCAAATCAATGACATGGAATATAAAGAAAATAATCACTCACCTGGACCAGAATGAAGAAAAAAGAATTTTAAAAAAATGAGAGTCTGAGAAACTTCTGGGACCACTTTAAATGATCTAACATTCAAATCATAAGCATACCAGAAGGAGAAGAGGAAGAGCAGTAATTTGAAAACTTATTTAAAAATATAATGAAGAGAAACTTCCCCAATCTGGTTAAAGAACTAGACATGCAAGTCCAGGAAGCTCAGAGAGACCCAAAGAAGTTGGCCACAAGGAGAAACACACCAAGGGACATGGTAATTAAATTCCCAAGATTAAAGATAAGGAAATAATCTTAAAAGCAGCAAAAGAAAAGAATAGAGTTACATACAAAGGAATTCCCATAAGACTATCAGCTGATTTTTCAAAAGAAGCCATACAAATAAGCACAGGATGGAAAGAAGTATTTAAAGTTATGGAAAAGCAATGACCTACATCCAACATTACTGCATTCAGCAAAGCTATCATTTACAATGGAAGGCAGATAAAGTGCTTCCCAAGTAAGGTCAAGTTAAAGGAATTCATAATCTCCAAGCCCTTATTATATTAAATGTTAAAGGGACTTATCTAAGTAAAAGAAGAAATAAAATATATGAATAGTAAAATGGAAATAAACACAACTATCAAAATTGAACCTAAAAATACAGAAATGAACTAAGCAAACAACTAGAACATGCACAGATTCACAGAAATGAATATCAAATGGGGGGTTATCAGCAGGGAGGGAGAGGGGAAAGAATGTGGGCAAAGTTATAGGGAATACAGAGTACAATTGGTAAGTACAAAATGAACAGGTGAGTGTTAACAATAGTATAGGAACTGGAAAAGCCAAAGAACTTATATGTATGACTCATGAACATGAAATAAGTAGGGGGCATAGATACTGGAGAGGGTGTGTCAGGGAAGGGGAATAAAGGGGAGATAAAATAGGGCAATTGTTATAACATAATCAAGAAAATATACTTTAAAAAGTAATTCCTATAAAAATATAAGCCAAGACATTTGAAAACCTGGACAAAATGGACAAATTTCTGGAACTATATAATCTTTCCAAAGTGAATCAAGAAGCAGAAGACTGTATAGACCAATAATAATTAGTTTATTTGAAGCAGTAATGCAAAAACTACAGGTACAAAAATGCCCTAAACCAGATGTCTTTACAGATGAAGTTTACAAAACATTTATGGAAAAGCTAACTTCTCTCCAGCTCATACTATTTCAACAATTCTGTAGGGAAGACTTGTAAACTCTTTTTATGAGGCCCATATTATTCTAATTCCAAAACCAGTTAAAGACACAACAACAACAAAAAAAGAAAACTAGCAGCTGCTATCACTAATGAACATAGTTGCTAAAATCCTCAACAAAATATTGGTAAAGTGCATCCAGCAATTCATTCAAAAGATCATCCACCATGATCAGGTGGGATTCATTCCAGAGATGCAAGGATGATACAATATTTGCTAATAAATAAATGTACTACATCACATAAACAAAAGATGAAAACCAATGATTATATCAAAAGATGCCAAAAGAGCATTTGATAAGGTACAGCATCCATTTATGATAAAAACAATCAGCAAAGTGGGGATAGAGGGAGCATTTATCAACATAGTAAAGACCATATACGAGAAACTTATATCCAGCATCATACTCAAAGGGCAAAACCAAAACCTTTCCTCCTAAGATCAGGAACAAAACACGGGTGTCCAATTTCACCACTTCTACTCAACATAGTGTTGGAAGTCCTAGCCACAGTGATCAGACAAGAGAAAGAATGATAAGGCATCCAAATTGGAAAGGAGGAAGTAAAAGTGTTGTTGTTTATACATGATATGATGTAGAAAACCCCATAGACTTCGCCAAAACAATATTCAGCTTAAAAAGTGAATTTGGTAAAGCAGTGGGATACAAAGTCAATATTCAGAAATCAAAGACATTTTCATATGCCACCAATGAAATATCAGAATTAGGAACTAGGAAAAATCCTATTTACTATAACATGAAGAAAAATATAGTACCTAGGAATAAACCTAACTGAGGAGGTAAAAGACCTGTAGTCAGTACACTACAGAACTGAAGAAAGAAATTAACAAAGACACACTTTAATGGAAACATATACCATGTTCATGGATTGGATGAATGAACATCTTTAAAATATCCATATTATCCAAAACAATGTAAATTCACTTCAATCACTATCAAAGCACTAATGACACACTTCACTGATATAGAAAAAATATTTCCAAAATTTAGTTGGAACCATAAATGACCCCAAATACCCTAATTAATTTTGAGAAAGAAAAACTAAGTAGGAGGGATCACAATACCTGATATCAAATTATAATACAAAGTCAATGTAATCAAAACAGTCTGGTACTGTCATAAGAACAGACACATGGATCAATGGAAGAGAATAGTGAGCCCAGCAATAAACCCATGTCTCTATGGTCAATTAGTATTTGACAAAGGGTGCAGGAGCAAAAAATGGAGTAAAAATAGCTTCTTCAATAAATGGTGCTGAAAGGTCTGGACAGGTATATGCAACTAAATGAAACTATAGCACCAACTACACCATACACAAGAAAAACTCAAATAGATAAAAGGCTTTAAAAAGTCATGACACCATAAATGTCTTAGAGGAAAACAAAGGCAGTAAAATGTCAGACATCCCATGCAGCAATATCTTCATGTATATATCTCATAGAGCAACGGATATAAAGTAAAGAATAAACAAATTGTACTACATCAAATTAAAAAAAATAGAAAAAAAAACTTCTGCACAGCCAAAGAAACCATCAGTGAAGTAAAAATGAAACCAACTTAATGGGAAGATATATTTGCCAATGATACCTCAGCTAAGAGTTTGATCTTAAAATAAAAAGAACTCATATGACTCAACACCAGGAAGACAAACAATCCAATTAAAAATGGACAAAGGACCTCAACAGACATTTCTCCAAGGAGGACCTTCAGAGGGCCCCGAGACATATGATAGGATGTTCAGCATCCCTTGCCATCAGAGAGATGCAAATTTAAAACTACAATAAGATACCACTTCACACAACAAGAATGTCCATCATAAACACACTAACAAACAACAAGTGCTAGTGAGGTTGTGAAGAACAGTGAACCTTAGTACACTGCTGGTGGGAATGCAAACTGGTATAGCTCCTGTGGAAAACTGTATAGAATTTCCTAAAAAAACTAAAGATGACACTCTTTTGATCTGTTGATCTAACTGCTGGAATTTTAGCCTAAGAATCATGAAGCATTAATTCAAAACAACCTATGTACCCTAATGTTCATAGTGGCATTTTTACATTAGCCAAGTGCTGGAAGCAACCTAAGTGTCCATCAGTAAATGACTGGATCAAAAACTGCAGTACATTTACACAATGCATTACTACACAGCAGAAAGAAGGAGCTACAAGCCTTCACATTAGTATGGATGGAACTGGAGAGCATTATGCTAAGTGAAATATGCAAGGTGGTGATTGAGTCATAATAATATCATTTTTAAGAATCTTAATACTTTTTTCCAAATTCATTGTCAAGGTATTTTACCAAATTCATTTCCACTAAAAACATATAAATATGCCTGTTTTCACACAGCTTTGCTAACATTTAACATTTTCATTACTTTAAATAATTGTTAATTTTCCAAGAGAAGATTTATATTCAATTGTTTAATGTGTATACTTTATATTACTCATGAGCTCACTCATTTGTATAGATTTGTTAAGAGTAATTTGTCCTTGTAAATTACTATCATGTTCAATTTTTTTTCTGAAAGTCTGTAGGAGACATCTCATATATGCCCATATTTACCAGTTGTTTTTCTTCTTTTGTGGCTAAAAAGTGGACTTAACACGTATCTATATTTGTTGAGTTTATTAATACTGGTTTGTTCTGGAGCGGACAGATTTTTAAAAGTAGAATAGTTTAGTTTTCTATACAAAAGCACTGATATTAAACATGGGAAGGGTTTACAGGAACAAATATAAAGGACACATGGACAAGAACTAAGGGGGGTGGAAATAGGAGGGAGGTGGGGAGGGATGGGTGGGTGGGCTGGGATGAGAGTAAAGGACGGAAAACTGTACTTGAACAACAATTACAATAAAATTTAAAAAAATAAATAAATAAAACATGCACTTGAAAAACACTTGGGAAATTTGAGCTGGGAGAGAATTTCAGTTGGGAGAGACAGTCTAGGTAAGAAAAAGGCACTTTGGAATTGTTTATGCTTATGATTGTCTCCACAGAAATAATCTGGGGAATGCATGCCTGTGAGTGACTAGAAAGGGAAGCAAAGAAAAAAAGAGTGAATAATTTAATTATTATAGTAACTACTACCTATAGTAAATCAGTTGTTTAGATAAAGCCAGAACTTTCTATTTTACCTGAATTATTTCACAAGTCCAAGCTTTCTTTTGATGTATATTATTGTCTTTTACCTGGTATTTTTTCACCTTCTACAAACACTGTCAATTGTTATTTAGTTTAGCCTTTCTTCCTGTCTGAGTTACCTAGGTGTCAGTGATAAGTACTAGAGAAATAGAGAGATAGAAAACATAAAGAACAAACTGACAGTAACCAGAGGGGAGGGTGAGGGTAATAACAGGGTGAAGAGGGGGAAGGGTCATCAAGGAACATGTGTAAAGGATCCATGAACAAAGCTAAAGGGAAGAAGGATTGAGGATGGGGGTGAGTGGGGTGGGGGAAAGTGGTAGTGGGGAAATGGAGACAACTGTACTTGAACAATGATAAACATGCAAAAAAAGAGAGTAAACAATAGGATGACAGATTTTTAACACTTATAATTTACCATTTGACATGTATTCAAGACAGCTAATAATTAAGACTGCTTAATTAGTTTATGAATATTGGAATGAGGGACAGTATTAAAACAGAATAGTACTAATGAAAATCTGAATTACTATAATGAAAAGTATTTTCTCCAGGTAAAAGATTTCCACATACAATAAGTGTACCACCTTTATTTTTGTATAAAAGAAATGAGTTGAATTGCCACGGTGATTAAAACCAACGTTCTGACCTAATTTTTATAATTAAAGGTATTTTTTAATGCTAGGAAGGAAATTAAGAAATTAAAGATGAAATTTCTCACACAAACGAAAAGTTGGACTGTGAGGCAAACAAGGTATTCCAGGTATATTGCTGTGGATATTTATTAATTATATGTGAAGGCTTAACATACGATGTATGAGGAAAATCAATAAAAATACTAAAAATAAACAAATCTGGAAAGTACACTATTGTATTTCATTTCTCTTTTCCGAAATTCTGAACAGGTTTGACTAAGACAAAGACTTTCACAAATTTACTCATTATCTCTTAAATCTAACATAACATTAGCCCTTTGAGATCTTATAAAATTAGACTATATGCATCTTTTGTGGATGGGTCTATAATGTATTTATTTTTCAATTTCCAGTTTCTATCATTTATATAACATGTTTAGCAATAATCTGTACATTGGAATTTTAACCAACTATCAGAATGAGCCAGCTACTCCAAGAAATCTCTCAATAATTTTTCTTTTCTTTTCTTTTTTTCTGTTGCTTAATTGTGAATATATATGTGTGTGCACTTTCCCTCTTTGGGGCCAAATAGCTGCGGCTTCACTCACTATTAAGAGCCAGCAACCACCAACTCTAAGTTTAAAATATTTCAAAATAGAGGGAATTCTCAGGGGTGCTTTGTCTCAGAGTATGTGGAATTTGAAGGCAAAAGCCGATGGAGTCAAGGAGATAGACAGCTTGATGATGATGATGATGGTGATTTTAATAATTACACAGAAATCAAACAAGGTACCTTTGAAAGGTGGGCCAAACTGGGAAGCTGTCAGAGGGTCACAGAGGAGAGGAAAGGAGAGGTTCAGAGAGTTCTTGTGAACCAGCCTAGATTTCCTTAAGTACTAAGCTATAAATAAAGCCATAATGTTCAAAGAGTCCTGAAGCCCAAGAACAATAGAAGTGTGTACCACCCTGATTAGCAATGGCAAGAGACACAGATGGCTGGTTAATTCACTAGGTAGTCAGGAAGAGGAACCACCAGGGAACATGTGGCAGTTTCATGTAGCCAGATCCAAACAGGTGTCAGACAGCTTGAGCTGGGCTCTTCGTGTTTGTTTCTGACCTTATCTAAAATAACAATAGTAAAATGCCTATTAAGTCCTAGATTCACTTTTTTGTATTCCTTTTGGCAAAGCATTGGTGAATGGCAGGACAATGAAAAGAAACACAGTCTCTGTTCTGCTTTGATATGTTTATCTTTCTTATTTCTTGCAACTCTCACAGTCATGAACTATCTCTGATGATGGTGACCCAGTTAAGTTCTCCTCTTAGATACACTGCCTTAAACTCATCCAAGTCACCACTATGTTAAGTGGCACAGCAGCCTAACTCTGGAAATGTGTGAAACTCAAGGGAAACCATATCAAATGCAGATGTAATGGCAGGTGAATTCTCTAGGTAAACACAGGTATTATAATGTGTTTGTTTATTGTTTGAAATGCATAAAAAGACTTTAGGGAATATTATTCATTAAAGGCAGACACCTGAGAGGTTGATGTATAAGATAAGCATATATACCCTATGCACTGCTCCAGGCATTATTTGATTTGTGGTTAATCCAATTTTTGTCACTTGCTCAACTCTGCATTTCAGTGAAATCAATTTTAAATGCTCTAAAATAAAACCGAAGTTTATTTTTGTTGTACAACTACAAGGAAACAAATTTCCAATCTCAGCACACTTCTCATATCAGGAGATTCTGACACAATATTTAACTGGTTCAGAAGAATATGGTACAAACTTTGCTGTCCTTAAAATAAAAGAAAAAGGCAAAATGAGTTAGAAAATGATGCAGTAAGTCATAGTTGATCAGGCTCAATTTCAGACCAGAAACTCTGTGGGACTATTATAAAATGATTGTTCTTCTTAGATATAAATAGGCAACATGAAATAAGAGGAGGGCAGGCTATACTTGTAATTACCAGCCTTCCACTCTGTTCTTGCATGTGGGTAAAGCAACCTTCATTCATAAGAATTACCCCTCAGAAATAACAATGGCATATGCTAGGTTAAACAAAGATAAAGAAGTGTCTTTGTTATGAGTCTTTTCAGAGGTTTTCTTTTTTCCTTTTTTATTTTTCAATTACAGTTTATATTCAATATTATTTTGTATTAGTTTCAGGCATACAGAAAAGTAGTTAGAAAATCATAAACTACCTGATAAACTATTCCCCTGATATTTCCAGTGCCCACCTGGCAGCATACATAGTTATTACAATATTATTGGCTGAATTCCATATGCTGTTCTTTAAATGCCCATGACTATTTTCAACTACCACTTTTGGTTAAGTACATTATAAAATTTCCAATTTGTGTATATGCAATGTTTGCTAAACTTATTCAATTTCATGGAATTTTTTGCACTTTTTGTTACAGAACATCTCATGAGGTAGTAAGCTGAGACAGAAATGGTCTTTCAAAACTGTGAGACCAAACTATCTCCTTTGTCATGTCAAACCAGAAAGTACTGGAATAGCTGTTGAAAACCAGGTAAGGCAAAAATGTAGTGAATATTAGTGGACCAGAATAACTTTCTAACTCCACATTTCCTGTGTGGTACAGATTTCTTTCTCTAAATAACAATATTAAATGTTTGGTGAGCCCTGGCTTGTGTGGCTCAGTTGGTTGGAGTATGTCCTGTAAATCCAAGGGTCATGTGTTTGGTTCTCGGTAAGGCCACATGTCTGGGTTACAGGTTTGGTCCCTGGGAGGAATATGTGAGAAAGAAAATCACGGATGTTTCTCACATCAATGTTTTTCTCCATTTCTCTCTCTCCCTCCCTTTCCCTCTCTATAAAATTAATAAGCCTGTCCATGGGTGAGGATAAAAAAATTAAATGTTGGGTGAAAATATGATTTCATGGTCAAATGAGCTTAGGCAAAGCGTGTTTCAACAAAATCAAGGAGAATTCTTTATAAAGGCAACTTTTAGAATGCTTTTTTTTTAATTGTTTTTTTTTAAGATTTTATTTATTTATTTTCAGAGAGGGAAGGAAGGGATAGAGAGAGAGAGAGAGAGAGAGAGAGAGAGAGAGAGAGAGAGAACCATCAATGTGCAGTTGCTGGGGGCCATGGCCTGCAACCCAGGCCTGTGCCCTGGCTGGGAATCGAACCTGCGATGCTTTGGTTCACAGCCCGCGCTCAATCCACTGAGCTACGCCAGCCAGGGCTCTAGAATGCTTTTAAAGCCAAACAGTTCTTGGAGTGGCTATTTGGTTCACAAAAATTTCTCCTTTTCTGGGAACTTCCCCTATTACTTAGAAATACGTCATCTGTAGTCATTTAGGTTCTGATTTCATGGCCCTAGCTGATCGGTCAAGGTATAAAATATGTGAACCTCAAGGACCCAATAAGAATAATTTTCCTCATAGAATTATAAGCTGGGAGATACAGAGGCTGGCCATCACTGGTGTTTGCATCACTTAAGTGTTCCATGAGAAGTGGTTTCCAAATATACCTCAATTTAACACTCATGGAAGTTATGCAAAAATGCTGACTCCTGTACCCTATCCAAGATCTCTAAATTAGAATGACTTACACTTGATTTAAACAGAAAATACTTAATAAGGAGAGCAAACAATTATTGAAGCCTTACTGTGTATTATATGCCAAGTACTAGAGTTCTTAAGATTTCTAATGGGACTTTATGCATCTTGTCCAGCACTGGTGTAGAGGTGCACGTTTGGAAGTTCTAGGAACTCTTCCTGCTGACATGGTTCAGTAGTTAGTCTCACTGAGTTTCAGTAATTGAATTATTCTTTTGCTTTCTGTGTATTACCATAATATTCTTTCAATATATTGCCTGTTAGGCTTATGCTAGCTCAAATTGATTCCCGTTACTTACAACCAAAATAACCTTATCTAATACAGTTGTGTAAGTTTCCTAGAAGGGGATTATAGTGTTCAGTGCTTCACAAACTTATTTGACCACTGAATGCTTTCTTTCAAGGAGCTTCTTGCTACATCAGTGTTCTGCCACACATGTGCTGGAGGAGCATTATTTTAAGGTAGTAATTTTTCAACATGTTTTTTATCACATGGCACACATAAACTAATTACTAAAATTCTGTGGAATACCAAAAATATACTATATTTTTTGCCGATCTTGCATCCAAATGCAGGTCTGGCCAGGACTTCAGCGCGGGCACTCTGAGACTTACCAGTATCCATGTAGTCGCATCTGACCTCCAAAAATGTAACCAAGTGCAGGTCTGGCTGCCTACTGCTTCAAAAGCCAATACTGGAGAGGCAGGAGCTGATGCAAAGGTAAGTGGTTTATTCAGATGGTGGCCACCTGGAACATGGAGGACTCATCACAAAACCCATCTCCTGGGAAGATGGGGGATCATTTTCTCAAAGCTCATCTCCATGTCTCAGTGGACACAGAGGTATTTATAAGGAGGGAGACGGGAGCAGAATGAAGAGATCAAGGGAGAGGCTTGAAAAGTTTTCCACATTTAAACGAGCACAGTCCATTTCAATAAGGCAAATGACAGTCCAGTGTGCATGATTCTGGTTTAGTAATCCTGGCTTCATGTCATCTTGGCTTCTTATCAATCTGGCTCCATGGGCGTAGGTCAGCAAATCTCCCAGAACTGGGATGCCTGAAAGCCAGAGTCTATACCTTTTGAGTAGTTAGTTCTTAGGATTTTTATACAAATCTGTTATTTATATTTACATGTTAGTATATTTACACTACATGTTAGTCAAAGTCAGCACTGACAGAAACAATGTAAAAAGAATGGTGGGGTGGGTTACAATTTTCCATTGTTAAAATTTTCCACTGTTACAATATGACATAAAAATAGGTATAATTTTGATTTATTCATACCACATGGCTATTGTGATGTTGGCTGTTGTCATTTTTTTTTAATTTGACACTGGAAAGGAAAAGTGGTTGGTGGCCTTGACTAAATAGTCAAGTACTGTATGTTTTAAAAATTCTTGTGGCACACCGGTGTGTCACAGCACAGTAGTTAAAAATTGCTTGCTTAAGGTAACCAGTTTAACAGTATTACACATTTGCTATAGGCCAGCAGTCCCCATTTTTTGGCACCAGGGACTGCTTTTGTGGAAGACAATTTTTCCCTGGATGGGTGGTAGGGATGATTTCAGGATGGTCTCCGTGCAGTCAAACCTCTCTTCTAATGATAATCTGTATTTGCAGCCAGTCCCCAGTGCTAGCATCACTGTCTCAGCTCCACCTCAGATCATCAGGCTTTAGATTCTCATAAGGAATGAATGCAACCTAGATACCTCACACGTGCAGTTCACAGTAGGGTTCAATGCCCGTATGGGGATCTGATGCCACAGGTGATCTGACAGGAGGCAGGGCTCAGGTAGTAATGTGAGTGATAGGGAGCGATTGTAAATACAGATGAAAATTTGCTCACTTGCCTGCTGCTCACCTCCTGCAGTACAGCCTGGTCCCTAAAGTGACACGGATCAGTGCCGGTCCATGATCCAGGGTTTGGGGACCTCTGCTATAGGGGTACCTACTGAATGTTGAATTTTATATATATAAATCCATAGAATTTTGGATTTTAACAGAGTTTCTTGAGGTTACATTAATTGCTTCACTATATGGTCTTAGAATTAAGGACACTAAGAAACTACGTGCACAATTAGATACAAATAAATAAAACCTTGACCATGTGTCCTTTATACATGTTCCTTGATGAACAAAGCCAAAGAGGGATAGGATCAAGGGTGGTAGATGGGGATGAGGGGCCTGGTGGGAGTGATGGGGAGAAATGGAGCAACTGTACTTGAACAATAATTAAAAACTAAAAAAAAATTAAAAATAAAACCTTGATACACACTTTTAGGATCTCTCTGGGAAAAAAACAAGTCAGGGTTTTCCTTCGGGGATGCAGTGCTATTTGCACATGATAAGTCTTTTCTGTTCACCTGCATGTTTTACATAGAAGACATATTCTGCAGTGTACCCAGAGGCAAGACTCAGACAGATTAGTCCATGGCTGGCCATTCTATGTTCATCAGTAAAGAAAAAAAAAATGTGTTATTAACTAAACAAACAAAAATTAATAAAATTGCCCTCTAAGTACCTAAAATTTTATCAAAATGCAGGAAAATTCTATTAAATGCAGTAGAATGGCAGCAGATTCCATTGAAATTCAAATTCTGCCATTTATTAGGTCTGTCACTTTGAACAAGGGCCTCTACTACAGTAAGCCCTTTTTTCTGTCTTATAAAATGGATATGATGATCCCTCCTATATTTTTCTGGTTAGGACTACATGAAATAATAGTAGTTATAACAGTAGCTACTTACCATTTATTAATAAATTTCTATGTATGAAATGCTGTGGTATTCCCTTTAAATTCGCTGCCCTATTTAATTTTCTAAACAATTCTGTGAGATGATTATTACTCCTTTTTCTATTTTGTAGGTAAGGAAACTTAAGCTCAGAAATATTAAGAGCTTTGCCTAAGGTTTCTCAGTAAATAGAAGAATCAGTATACAAACCTAGACAGTTGGGCTTCAATGTCTACATATTGTAAGCACTCAGGAATTAGCTATGGCCTCCAGGAAGCTTTGACTTTCCCTGTGACTAATCAGTAACAGGGGAACATGTCGTCCTGACAATACATTTAAATTGTGAAGAGAAAAAGAAATTTATGCGGATAACATTGGTGAAATTTGGCTTTTATTCTTGGTTAAGTTAGGAATCTTTGAAAGGATGATTCAGTGGAGGGAAGGGAAGATGGAATTACTGAGAGAATCATAGTAAAACAAGGAAAATTGATTGGAGCACCTGCATCATAGACAGAGAGCAGAAGGAGTGACAGAATTAGGGTCAAATTAGTAAAGAAATGTCATTTGAGGTAAGGGTTTTTAACTGGAGTAGAAATATGGGCTGATAGAAAAGAATAGACTATACCTAACAGTGATAAAATGTTCAGTCTGAATAGTAAGGATGAGCAAATTGGTTTGTTTGGATCAAGGATAAGAAATTGATTCAAAAGTGGAAAAAGAATAAAGATAGCTAGATTAAGGGATGGTCTAGGGATAACGTGCACCCAGATATTTTTTCATATAGAAGCTAACATTTATTGGATGGTCATTCTGTGTGAGGCACTACCCTAATCATTTTACTAGTAGGAAATCACCTAATGCTCATACCAATCCTATGAAGTTGGCACAATTATGAGATCTATTTTACTGTTGAAGAAAATAAGAAACATAAAAGTTCAATAATTTACCCAAGCTTACTAGGAAGTGGAAGGAACCCAGGAAATTGAGCATCAGATTCTACAATCTTTATCACTATTCTATACCATTTTGTAGCTTGGATTGGATTTATTACATTACTCCTTTTCTCATAAAACTAAAATAGTTGCTTATTAATTTTATTAGCAAATTTATATTCTTCTGCCTGACCTTTAGATTCTTCTATTAGCTTGCAACTCAATCACCAACATATTTTTTATCAGTTTCCCCAAATGGATCCTCCTCTATTTCAGGTAAATTAATGTTCTCCTACTTGAAATGCTCTCTCTCTGTTGATCCATTGTTTCTGAACTTTAAAATTCAGCTTAAAAATTTAGCTATTGCCTCCAAGAGCCCCTTTCTAATTTTTTCCATTGAATATCAATTTTTAATTATTTTCCTTATAAAATATATTAGCTCAATGGATATTGATTATTTTGCTCTTAGTACCCTTACATAATATGTGATACTGAGTCTGTGTTTTTTAGTGTGTCTTTCCACTAAATGGATTATCGGCTCTTTGATATCAATATATATGTATACCATATCCATTTATTGTTGACCGCATAGAATAGGTGGATAGTGGGAAAACAGTAACAAAATGGTAGGATTTTTTTATTTTCTACCATATTTCTATCAACAAAGAGATGCAATTAAAAACAATTTTTCTCTGAAAGAGGCTTAAGTTCAGACTCTTAATATTTTTACTAACTACAGAGTAATATAGGCATATCAATCTTTTTTAAAATATTTTATTTATTTATTTTTAGAGACAGTAAGGGAGGGAGAAAGAGAGAGAGAGAGAGAGAAATATTAATGTGAGGTTGCTGGGGGCCACGGCCTGCAACCCAGTCATGTGCCCTGACTGGGAATCGAACCTGCGATGCTTTGGTTCGCAGCCTGCGCTCAATCCACTGAGCTACACCAGCCAGGGCAGGCATATCAATCTTTATTGTGCTTCATGGATATTGTTTTATTTTATTTATTTTTATTTTTTACAAATTAGAGGTTTATGGCAACCCTGCATCAAGCAGATCTATTGGCATCATTTTTTTCCCACAGCATTTGCTCACTTTGTGCCTCTGTGTCCCATTCTGGTTATTGTTGCAATATTTCAAACTTTTTCATTATCGTTATAAGCGTTTTCTATAGTGCTCCATGATCAGCCATCATTCATGCTACTATTGTGATTGTTTTGAGCCACCATGAACCGTGTCCATATAAGACTATGAACTTAATGGATAAATGTATGTATTGAATGCTCCACTGACAAGCTAGCTCTCTCCTTCTCCTGGGGCCTCCCTATTCTCTGAGACACAACAATATTGAAATTAGGCCAATTGTCAACTTTACAGAGGCTTCTAAATATTCAAGTAAAAGAAAGTATCTCTCATCTATTCCTGGTGAAGGTGCTGTGAATATTGTTGAAATGACAACACAGGATTTAGAATATTACATAAACTTTGCAGTAGAAATGTTTGAGAGAATTGATTCCAATTTTGAAAGAAGTTCTATGGTGGGTAAAATGCAATCAAACAGCATTGAATGATACACAGAAATTATTCATGAATGGAAGAACCAATCCATGTGGCCAACTTCATTGTCTTATTTTAAGAAATTGCCACAACCAACCCAACCGTCAGCAACCACCACCTTGATCAATCAGCAGCCATCAAGATTGAGGCAAGACCCTTCAGCAAAAACATTACAACTTGCTGAAGGCTCAGATGATGGTGAGCATTTTTAGCAATATATTTTTATTCAATTATTTTTCATTACTTTTTCCATTATATTACCCAAAAGTTTTTTTTTCTCTTTTTATTGATGTTCAAATACAGTTGTCTCCATTTTCCCACCACCACTTTCCTCCACCCTACCCATGCCCACTTCTCACCCTCAATCCCACCCCCCTTGGCTCAATCAAGGCAATATTTTTAAATTAAGGTATGTACAGTTTTTAGACATACTGCTATTGTACACATAATAGACTATGAAACAGTATAAATATAACTTTTATATGCAGTGGGAAACAAAAAATTAATGTAATTCACTTTATCACAATAGTCACATTATTAATGTTTTCTGAAACTGAACTTGCAATATCTCCAGTGTATGTGTATACCAATGTTGTAAAACTTTAGGCTCATTTTGTTATTTGTGAAAATCACATGATTGGTTCAAGAAACAATAGAACTTAGCTTCCAAATAAGTGTAGATGAATAATGCCTTCTAAAAACAAAGTTGTAATTATACAAGTCCCCACAGACACCATTTATTTCATAAGAGCTAAAAAGTGGTAAGTGTCTCACATAACATCCTTTCCTTCTGAATATGGAAATGCACTTGCATAAGTGCAGATACTTGTTTGGCAATGAGACAATGGAGAAGATTTCCCTTTGTATTTAGTGGAACAGAGTCGGTTGGTACTCGTTAATTCAGCCAAGGTTTTCTCTGCTAATGGCAAAACATGCCTGGCCCTGTAGATACACAAATACTGGATAATTCATTTTCCTTTTGGCAAATGTCAGAGTGGAAATTCCCATGATATTTGTTGTTTATCATGCATAACTGTTGGGAGAGATACCTTGGTAAAATAAAAACTGCACAAATGCACAAGATAATGAGAATAAATTTAAATGTTGTGGAATTATTTGTGTGTGTGCACACACGTGTATGTGTGTGTATATGTGTATCCAAGACTTCATGTGACTTTTGTTTTCTTTGAATACATTGTGTTCCTGTGGAATCTTTCTTTCATGGAGCTTGAAGCTCAGATAAAAGGAATTAACATAACCAACCTGGTGTTTACTCAGTGTCCAGACAGTGCATGGCTATTTTTTGAGTCCTTAAAGTTACATAATAAAAACCACCCATGGTTTATGCCCTCAAAAATCTTGTCCTTAAATGGATATGCAACCATCTAACCCTATGGGTGAAGTAGTTGTGAATGAAATGAATATGGAAAGTAAATACACAATGGCAGCAGAGATGACTGAGATTTATTTGAAATTATAGAAGTGTTAAAACAGATTAGCCCACACATGAGTCTTTGTTTCCAACTAGCTCAGTTAATTAAATCAAGGTATTAATGAAATAAATGTGTAATGGATTTAGAAATTGAGTAAGAATCCAAAGATCTGAGTTCTAGTTTTATGCTTCAATTAATTAGCTGTTTGACATAAGCAAGGGGATAAGTCCTGCTGCCCTCACAAAAATAAGTATATATTGGTGAAAAATGCAATTTAAGCTTTATTAGTAATATATACTTTAAGAAAACACTTTATTATAGTATGATTGACATACAAAAAGCTGTACATATTTAATACACACAATTTTATGGGTTTGGAGATAAGTATACCCATAAATCCATCACCATGATCAATTATGTAATATATTTATGAACTCCAAAATCTTTCTTCCACCCTACAAAAACCTTCCCTCCTTCCTTCTTTCAATCCTTCCTCCCTTCCTTCCCTCCTTCCTTCCTTCTACTATCTTTATTTTTGTGATAAGAATAGTTAACATAATATCTACCCCCTTAGAAAATTTTAAGTATACAATATAGTATTATTAATTACAGGCATGGAGCTGTGGAATAGGTCTCTAACCCTTGTCTTGATATACCAAAACTTCATACCCTTTCAGCATCACCTCTTCATTTCCTCCTACTTTCAGTCCCTCATAATCACATCCTAGTTTTTTTTTCTATAAATTTGACTATTTTACAGTCCTCATATAAGTGGGCTTATACAGTTTTTATCCTTCTGTAACTGGCTTGTTTTTACTTAGCATAATATCTTCGAGGTTCACCTATGTTGTCACAAATAACAGAATGCCTTTTTATTTTATTTCATTCATTTATTTTTATTGTTGTTCAAATACAGTTGTCTACATTTTCCTGAAACCACTCTCCCCCACCCCACCCATTCCCATCTCCCACCCTCAATAACCCCTTTGGCTTTGTCCATGGGTCCTTTATACATGTTCCTTGACAACATTTCCCTTTCTTTTTCTGGCTGAATAACATTCCTTTGTATGTAAATAGCACACTTTCTTTATCTGTTCACCCACTGATGAGCATTTTTGTTGCTTCCATGCCTTGGATATTGTGAATAATATAAAAATGCAGACATCTATTTGAAATCCTGATATCAACCCTGAAATGGGACTACTAGATCAAATGGTAGCTCTATTTTTATGTTGAAACCACTTCATACTGTTTTCCATAGTGACTTAACCAATTTCCATTTCACCAATAGTGAACATAGGAGGCAACCTATACAATGATAGGAAATACTTGCAAATCACGTATCTAATTAAGAGTTATTGGACTTATCCAAAACATATAAGGAACTTCTCCAACTTAACAGTGAAAAATATATAAACAAATAAAAATAGGCAAAGAACCTGAGTAGACATTTCTGCAAAGAGGAAAAACAAATGGCCAACAGATATATGAAAATGTGCCCAACATCACTAATCATCAGGGATAGAAAATTAAAATGACAACAAGATATCACCTCACACCTGTTAGGATGGCCATTATCAAAAAAGTAAGACAGCAAGTGTTGGCTTGTGAAGGAAAGAGAAACCTTGTAATATTTTCAACACTAGCAAAAAAATGAAAAAATATAGTTTTAGAAAAAGGATATCACAGGGCCAGATAATTGAGATGACTCATTACTTACTTATTTTTTTCAGAACAAAAATATTTTGAGAACGTATTATTTAAATAAGGTGTCAGTTTCATCTTCTTTATTCAGATAATTTATAAAGGATAGTCCAGTATTCCCTGTATGACTGAGGCAAATCACTTAACCTCTCTAATCTTCAAGTTTCTTCTGTAAAAAACAGAAATGAGGAGTAACTATAACTATGCATATAAAGTAGTTGACATAATGCTTGACACATAGGAAGTGCTAAATGGATAAACTCTAGAGGCACTAGAGTATTAAGAATAAGGCCACTAGTGTCAGACTACTTGGATTCAAATACTAGACTTTATATTTATTCATTGTGTGACTTTGAGCAACTTATTTAACTTTGCCAAACTTAAATTTTATTTTCTACAACATAAAAATGACAGTACCTACTTTATAGGGTTATTGAGAATATTAAATATAATGGGATGTGCAAAACAAACTCTGGCACATAAAGTTCAATAAATGTCATTAATTCATTCAACAAATGCTTATGAAACATTTGCCAAATATATGCTTGTCACTGTTTTATGTTTTGGGATATAATGAAGAAACAAGAAAGAAAAAAATCCTTTCTTTAATAGAGCTCATATTCTGATTGGGAAGATAGAAAATACATAAGTAAAAAAAAATCAAATATATGTGCCATTCACAAACTAAAGCAGAATAAGGAACTACAGAAAGACTGTAGGGGCAGGAGCCATTCTATTTTTTTAGGGTTGATTAGAAAAGCATGTTCTCTAAGGACATAGCACTTGATCAGAGACATGGAAGATGTAAAAGCAGACAGCCATGTACAGATCTGGAAGAAGAACGTTTTATTCAGAGGAGTAACCAGTGTAATGTTCCTCATAAGGCAAGAATAATCTTAGGATTCTCTAGGAAGAACAAAGACATCAATGTGCCTGGAAAATAGTGAGTAAGGGGGGACAGAGAAATAGGAGACGAGATCAGGTTAGATAGGTGAGCAGGGGCCAGATGCTGTTGGGTTTTGTCAAATGTTAGCTATTATCATTGTTAAGCTCAAGGGGTTTGATTATTGAAGTAATGCTTTATCCCATTAAGTAAATCCTAGTAAGATGCTATGAAGCAGAAACATCTTATGATAATGATAATAATAGCAATAATGTCTGACTTTATCATTTGAACTTTTATAAAGTAATTTTCACATACATAATCTCATTTACTCTTTACAATAACCCTGTAATTTGGATAATTACTGATATCTTTCTTTCAAGAAGATAGGCTTACAGAGGGTAAATAACTTATATAGTCACTCAGCCAAGTATGTGGAAGATATGAAGCTCAAGGCCTAACTCTAGAGTACAGTAGCCCCCCTTTTCCATGGGACATATATTTCAAGGCTCCCAGCAGATGACTGAAATAGCAGATGGTACCAAATTTTATATATACTATATTTTTTCCAATACATACATAACTTTTCATTTAAATAAAATACTTTATGGCTTTTATTTGTCATACAAAAATTTCCAACATCACTGCTCTTGCTTTCAGGTTAGTGAAATAAGGGTCATTTGAAAACAAGCACTGTGATACTGTGGCACTAGATCTGGTAACCCAGACTGCTAGTACCTGACTAAGGGAGCATAGTGGTATGCAGTGTAGAGGGACTGAACAAAGGTGTGATTAATGTCTCAAGGCAGGAAGGGGTGGGATATCTCAGATGTAATCATACTACTGAGAATGTCATGCAGTTTAAAACATGAATTGTTTATTTCTGGAAATTTTCTTTTAACATTTTCAGACTTTTCACTGTGGGTAACTGAAATCATGAAAAGCAAAATTGTGGGTAAGAGGGAAGGGGGATACTGTGTTGCTTTATTTAGGTTATGCCTCTTTGTCTTGTTGACCCTGTAGCAAAAGTGATCAACAGAAGAGTATCTGATTTAGCAAGGAAATAGAGGTGAGTTCCAAAGCCACAATGGAACTCAAGATACTGATTTTTCCCCCTCATGTAATCAACATCTGAATTCAGTGTGCCTACTTGTCCTTAGTACTTGTGAACTTTATGAATAAAATTTACACATAGATGAGTAGCTTAAAAGAGTCAGTACAAATTCATAATAGTTGGGCATTGTTTTTTGTATGATAAGATTCTATAAGAAGTGAGTATTGCTTACTCTCACCCTCTGTTATTTTTTATTAGTTCAAGGATAAAGTATCCTTATAAGGGACAACACCTGGAGTTGATTGAACAAAAAGATAATCTCATTTAAGATGAATGATACATTTCAAATACAGAGATGTGGGAGCTTGGCACCAACCCAAACTATATATATAACATTTATTAAAATGTATCAAATGCTGACCAAGTTCATCGTGAAACAGAAGACACAGGATTAGGCTGCTACTTTGTCTTTTGCTTTAGATATTTCTGAGATTATTTTGTAAAGTGAAAAGGTAAATTATACACAATAAATTATTAAGTCAAAAATTAAAAAGAAAAGTAAAGCCATATGCTACTCAATAATCAATTTTTATTTTCAGCATTTCTTTTCTTTTATTTTCAGCATTTCATTTCTTTTCTTTCTTCTCTTTTCTTTTGATCCCATCTTTTACCCTGAAATTTCAGGAGCTAGTTTTGTTATGGATGCCTTTGTCTGCTTTGTGTCCTGGGTAAGACAATCCAGATAGCAATCCTAAGCATATTAATACGCTGCTGATATTTTACAAAGAGACCTAGTTTGAACTATAGTGTACTAAGCTGATTAGTCTATTGACATAACTGTTAATCAAGTTGGTCGATAACATTATTAGTTATGGTAAAAATACATGAAATTCATAATAATTTTTGCCCTTAAAAATATCCAATTTAAATAGGGAGACTAAGCATGCATAAATAAAAGTTGACAAAAATAAAAGAAGTTATACAATATTATAGTCAGCCAAATACATAATCTTAAATCTCAGGCTCTTTTTTGCTTTCTAGAAATCCCTATTGCAAAAAAGTCTCTGTCTTAAAATGCTTTACAAATGACCTATAATAATATAAGTGAATGCCGAAAGTCCTCTAGAATCCTAAAATAGATGTCATCTACCCTTTGAATCCTAATCAGAGTGCCTAAATAATGATTGACTTAGGTGACTTGTCTTCTATATGGAAATGTACAGGGCTAGTAATTTATTATTGCCTATTCAAAAAGATCAAAAGGATATTATTACACTATTTTTAATTAAATAAAATTAGAAATTATGTTTAGGTGTCACTGAAATAGTACTATGTTCATTTACATTTGGAGATAAATAAACTTCTGTGTTCTGGTGTGAAAACTTAACCATTATTTATAGCACTGTTTCTCAAAGCATTGTCTGTGCATCACTCTCATCAAAATCACCAGCAGTGTTTGTTAAATTGCATAACCCTGAGCTCCAGCTCATAGCTATTAAATCTAAATATCTGGAGGTGTGTTCAGGAATCTATTTGTCACTAGCTCTCCATCTCCCAATATAGACCAAAAGTTTGAAAACATGTTTAAAATTGTATAGTCTTTATAGATCAATATATCAATAAACTCCATTTTAAACATGTCTTGCCAATTTCAGATATACAGTTATTAATAATTAAGGGAGGTCCATATTTCCTTCTGGAAATGACAAGTAATATTTTCTCATTACCTTCCTTTTTCTTACTATTTGTTTTCATTTTATTGTGGTAAAATATATAACATTAGATTTTCCATTTTAATAATTTGAATTGTATGATTCAGTGGTATTAACACATTCACAATGTAGTATAGCCATCACCATGGTCAATCTATTTCCAATTTCTTTTATCACCTTAGAAGAAAGTCTATACTTACTAAGGAATAACTCCACATATCCTCTTCCATCAAGCCCTTGTAACTTCTAATCTACTATTTTTCTCTTTTAAATTGCCTATTCTATCTATTTTATATAAGAAGAATTAATATACAATAGTTTTCCTTTTATGTTTGACTTATTTTAAAAATATATATAACAGCATTTAAAACATAACTTTATTTACCTTGGCAAGCAGAATACGTGCAGTTCTTTATTTTAGCAAGTAAAAGGCAAAGAAGTAAGAGTGACTGATTATGTCTAGGAACAGCTTTACAGTTATTCCAAGTATTATAATCCATGGCATTTTAATTCTCAATTCAGTAAAACTATTAAATTATTGGAGATGCTAAATCTATATTTTTATTAGGATTTTGCATAAGAAGTTATTACAAATGAGAAAACTACAATCATAAACTTTTGATTTATTTGAATTCTTGAATATATTACATGCCTAAGCACAGCACAACTTGTATTGATTTTTTAATGTCTCCAACTATTTACATGCTGGTGATCTTCAAGTCTCTAGCTCTGGAAGCCCAGATCCTTAAACTGAGCCTCAGTCTTTTATCCCCAACTACCAAGGGGATACATCCACCTGAGGTTTTTGCAGGTACCTTAAATTTGCTATGTCCAAAATTGATCTCATTATTTCCCCCTAAACTGGTTCAGTCTTTATTCCTTTTTTACATTAATGGCTACACCACTTATCTATACACTCAAGGAGTCCTGCTAGATTCCTTTCTTTACATTATCATACTCCTTCATTCATAGTTAATCCCATAGTTAATTGGTTAGTAAGTATACTAAAAATGCTATTACTTAAATATCTAGTGAATTACACTTTCTCACTCACCTTCATAGTCACTACTTTTATTTCTGGTCCCAGTTAATTTTATCAGTATTATTGCAACAATTTTGTAGTGTGTTTCCTTTCCTCAGTTTCATCTCATTTTAATCCACCCTCTACAATGCCATCGAGTGACCAGAGGCAAGCCTCCTCTGCATATGCTTCTTCAATTGCTCATTAACAGGATTTAGAAGCACCTGCCATCCTCTTCCTTTTGAACCTAATCCCTAAATGTTTCTTCTTATTTTTATTTATATTTTATTGTTTATGCTTTTGCAGTTATCTCCACTTTTTTATTTTTGCCCACCTCTGCCCAACACACCCCCAGACAATCCTCACATCATTGTCCATGTCCTTGGGTCATACATATATGTTCTTTGGCTAATCCCTTCACTTTTTTTCATCCAGAACCATCTTCCCTCCTCCCATCTTAACAGTCTGTTCCATGTATCTATACATCCATTTTTATTTTGTTTGTTAATTTATTTTGTTCCTTATATTCCACATATAAGTGGGGTTGTATGGTATTTGCTTTCACTGCCTTGCTTATTTCACTTAGCATAAGCTCTCCAGGTACATCCATGCTGTCCCAAAAGTTAAGAGCTCCTTCTTTTTCACTGCTACCGGCTATCCCATTGTGTAGATGTACCACAGATTTTTAATTCACTAATGTATTTGTGGTCATGTGGGCTGTTTCCAGATCTTGGCTATTATAAATAATGCTGTTATGAACATAGGTGCATATATTCTTTTAAATTGGTGTTTCAGGATTCTTAGGATATATTTCAGAGGTAGAATCACTGGTCCACAAGAGGGTTCCATTTTTAATTTTTGAGGAAACTCCACACTGTTTTCTACAGTGGCTGTACAAGTCTGCATTCCCACCAACAATGTACTAAGGTTCCCTTTTTTCTACAACCTTGCCAGCACATGTTTGTTGATTTATTGGTGTTACCCATTCTGGCAGGTGTGAGGTGATATCCGATTGTGGTTTTTATTTGCATCTCTGTGATGGTTAGTGATATTGAGCATTTTTCATACATAAATGAACCATCTCTATGTCCTTTTTGAGAAAGTGTCTATTCAGGACCTTTGTCCCCTTTTTTAATAAAATATTTTATTAAAAATAATTCGTTTTACATTTATTTGTATTGTTTTTTAAAGAATTTTGTTTTGGAAATATAACAAGGAGTGTAATTAAGCATGAAAAAATTCATTCTACATAATAGGCACACATTACAAATATGTGAAGTAAACTAGTTCCTACCCCAAGACTTTTAAAGGATTTATATTTATTGAAATCAACTCTTATTCTTTTACAAAGATACGACCTTACTTACAGAGGTAATACATTTAATCTAAATGTTCATTGTCATAAATATGATTCAGAAGCCAATGTATATAAAATCAGTTTTATTCATCTTTGTTAAACAGCTGTACAAAGCTATCAACATAAAAAAATGAAAGGATTCTTTAGGAAATATTTCAAACTGTAAGGTTGGAATGCATGTTTCTTTCTGATACTATTATTCCACTAAATACAGCAGTCATATATTCTTTTTTTTTAAGATTTTATTTATTTAATTTTAGAGAGGGGGAAAGGTGAGGAGAAAGAGAGGGAGAGAAACATCAATGTGTGGTTTCTTCTCATGTGGACCCCTCTGGGGACCTGATCTGCAACCCAGGCACATTCCCTGACTGGGAATCAAACCAGTAAGTCTTTGCTTTGCAGTCAGGCACTCAATCCACTGAGCCACATCAGCCAAGACAACAGTCAGATATCCTTATACAACTGCACATAATATTATATATTAAAAGATTAAAATATTGCAAATTTTAAGAAACTCATAAACAGAAATTATTCAAAGATTCTTTTATGCTTACTCCAGCAAATGTTGTTCTACATTCTCTTTTTATCTTGAAAAACAAGTTTAATGTTTAGAAACCTTGATGGATGTAACACAGTTGAATCAAATATATTCTTTTGCAGTTCTCACATCTAATTATTTAAACTGTTAACTCTACACATTCAAAGACTTAATAATGAGCTATTGTTTCAATAAGAAATTGTTCAATTTTATTTGTAATTTTTCAGAGGTTTAATTTTAATGCATACTGGTATCTAAAACTATTAGCAAAGAACAAAAACTATTTATTTAAAAAATTGAACAAAGAATATATTGAATATAAATCAGGAAGTAGTTATTTGTTTTACAGAAGGTTCTTAAATATACAGAATAATTCATAATATATGTTCTTCAAATATTCATGCATTTAAAATAAACACGCCAAAAAATCAACTGACATGCAACTTTTAGAAACCCTACAATTTTATAGAGACACTAGTTTTGCCCATAAAGGACATCAAAATATTTTAGCAATTCAAAATAGAAAGGGCCAAAATAGTTTTAAAAAATGAAACAGTTTAATCAGATGGCTATTTACTGTACCCTTCAAGAAATTCAAATTAAAAAAAATATATATTTTTCAGCCTTAATTTGTAACACATTTTGACCTCCATTTCTGCTTTTCCTGAATGTTGGTTGGTGAATTTTTGTCTTTTTCAGGAAGATCCACACTATTTTCCTCAGGGCCTGTACCAATTGACATTCCTACCAACAGTGCTCAAGAATTCCCTTTTCTCTACATCTTCACAAACACTTTTTTTAGTGTTTTCAATAATAGCCATTCTAACAGGTGTGAGGTGATATCACATTTGGTTTTAATTTGCATTTCTCTAATGAATAATGATGTCGAGCATTTTGTTATGTACCTGTTAGCCATCTGTATTATCTTCTTTGAACAAAATGTTGACTCATCTTTTTTTCATTTTTTAAATTTGATGGTTTTTTTTGTTGTTGTTGAGTCTTACGAGTTCTTTATATATTTTGAATATTAGCCCCTTATGATTTGCAAATATTTTCTGCTATTTGGTAAGTTTACCTTTAATGTTGTTGGTGGTTGTCTGGGCAGAAGCATTTTTAGTTTGATATATTCTACTTGTTTATTTTCACTTTTGTTGCTTTAACTTTTGGTGTCAGACTTTTAAAAAAATCGTCAGCAAGATCTCTGTCAAGGAGTATACCACTTACATTTTTTTATAGTTTTTAAAAACATTTTATTTATTTATTTTTAGAGAGAGGGGAAGGGAGGGAGGAAGAAAGGTAGAGAAACATCAATGTGTGCTTGCCTCTCACATGCCCCCTACAGGGAACTTGTCCTGCAACCCCGGCATGTTCCCTGACTGGGAATCACACCAGTGATCCTTTAGTTTGCAGCCCATGCTCAATCCACTGAGCAACACCAGCCAAGGCTTAACATGATTATTTTTTAAGATTTTATTTATATATTTATGTATTTATATATGTATGCATTTATGTATATAAGTATGTATGTAGGTAGGTATTTGTTTGTTTGTTTGTTTGTTTGAGAGAGAATGGAAGGAGGGAGAGAACACCAACTGGTTGCCTCTTGCATGCCCCCAAGTAGGGGCCTGGCCCACAAGTCATGCATGTGTCTTGATCCAGAAATCCAACCAGTAACCTTTTGGTTCACAGGCTGGCACTGAATCCACTGAACCACATCAGCCAGGGCTCATTTAAGGTGATTATTGATAGATGGGCTTATAGTGTCATTTTATTGTTAGACTGTTTACCACTTTTTTTCTTTTCTCTTTTTCTTCTTAAAGCAAACCTTTTAACATTTGTTGCACTATTTGTTTGGGGTTAACAAATGTCTTTAGCTTTTCCTTGACTGGGAAGCTCCTTTTTTCTCCTTTGATTTTAAGTGATACTCTTGCTGCATAAAGTACTCTTACTTGTAGGTCCTTGCTTTTCATGACCTTGAATATTTCACACCACTTATTTCTGGTTTGAAATGTTTCTTTTGAAAAAAACGTATGATGGTCTAATCAGCTCTCCTTTGTATGTAACTACCTGCTTTTTCCTGCAACTTTCAGAATTCTCTCCTTTTCTTTAATCCTTGCCATTTTAATTATGATGTGTCCTGATGTAGGCCTCGTTGGGTTCAACTTGTTAGGAACTCTGAGCTTCCTTTTCTTGTGTGTATTTTTCCTGTAGTAGAGTAGATATATTTTCAGCCATTATTTCTCCAAATATGTTCTCAATCCCTTGCTCACTTTCCCCTCACTGTGGTATTCCCACGATGCAGATGTTTTTATGCTTCATGTCATCCCAAATATTTCTTAAGCCCTCCTCATTATTTAAAATTATTTTTTCACTTTACTACTCTGAGTTTTTTTCTACCTTGTTTTCCAAACTACTGATGCAATCCTCTGCTTCATATAATGTACTGTGTATTTCTTCCACTGTATTATTTATTTCAGATATTATATTCCTTATTTATGACTGGTCCTTTTATAGTTTTTATGTCTTTTCTTCATATTGTTGAGTGTCCTTATAATTATTATTCTAAACTATTTCATAAATTGCTTGTCTCTATTTCATCTAGTTCCTCTTCTGAAGAATTCTCTTCTCTCATTTGGGGTCTGTTTCTTTGTTGTTCTATTTTGGCTGCCTTTTGTGTTTGTTTCCATGTATTAAGTAGATCTGCAAGGTGCTGGTGCAGGTATAAGTGAAACTTTACCTGTGACTGCCCCTGGGCAACCTCTTTGGAACTGTCAGTGATCCAAGGCATCTGGGTCTCTCTGCTGTGCCTGGGTGTGTGCAGAAAGAACCAGGTCACACATCACGACTGGCTTTTATCAATACTGGGCCCAGGGAAGGTTCAGCTAACATCTCAGAGCTCTCAATTATCCACCTCTGCCTATAGGCTTTCTTAATCAGTGAATGTCTTCCAGCTCTATTTCTCAACAGCAGGACTTAAGCACCACTGGGTGGGACAGTGTAATTTCTGTGAGCATGGTTATTGTTTCTCCTCAGGCTGATGCCATTTGGAGGAGAGTGCTCTGCCTAAGAAAGATGGTTTCTGAAGCATGGGGAATGACTTAGGACAGGAATGCTTTTGGATATTCCTTCACTTCTCTCTCTAGAGCCACCAGCTCCAGACTCTCCTCACACCTTTCTAGTCCACTCTGCTGTCCCTCTGTCAGATCCAAGGATAAGTGACTGCAAACATAATTGTGTGCTTGGCCTTTTAAGAGATTGTCTGCATCTCCAGTCCTAGCTCCCTGATGGACAAAAACACTGCTGCTTTTCATAGCCATATATTATTTGGGTTCCTCTCTGCTTCTATTGCTATAGGCTATGGAGCCCAGCTTGGGATTTAGATCCCACTCTTCTCGGGAGGAACTCCCTGACCACTGAAATATCCCTCCAGCACTTCAGCAGCCACCTGTGGGAACCAGCCAGCCTTCTCACACCATCTTCACACACCTTCACACTCCCTACAAGTCATGTTGTGGTGAAGTGGTTTATTCTGTCTGTTCTTGGGTATAAGGCTTCTCTCCAGCTAGTGTTCAGTTGGTTATTCGGGATGATTTCTCTACAATTAGTTGTAATTCCAATTTGGTGCTGGGGGGGAGATTAGTGCAGCTTCCACTTACTCTTCCACCACCATGGGTTCCCCCAACTTTGCTCTTCTTCCTCAAAATTACTATGACTATTAATGGTATTTTGAGGTTCCATATAAATATTTGGAATACTTGTTCTACTTATGTGAAATACACTATTTGTATCTTGATAGTAATTGTATTAAATCTAAAGATTGCATTGGGTAGTATGGACCTTTTAATCGTGTTTAATTTTCTCTATCCATGAACACAATATGTGCATCCATTTATTCCATTTATCTTTTCAGTGTCTTTTAACTTTCATAGGACGGGTCTTTTACATCCTTGGTTAAACCCTAATTATAAATGATATTGTTTTCTTAGTTTCTATTTCTGGTAGTTTGTTATTGGTGTGTAATAATGCCACTGATTTCTGTCTGTTTATTTTGTATCCTGCTACTTATCTGAATTCTTTTTTCCCCCCGTTCTAATAGGTTTTTGTGGAATATTTTTTAACATTTTAATTTTGGTTTAGAGAGAGGGGAAGAGAGTGAGAAGGAAAGGGTGAGAAATATTGATGTGAGGGAAAAACATTAATTGTTTGCTTTCCTTACACGCACCAGAGGACCAAAACCTGCAACCCAGGCATGTGCCCTGATTGGGAATTGAACTAGTGATATTTCAGATCACAGGATTACACCCAACCACCTAACCTGCACCATCTGGGTCTTGTGGTGGAATCTTTAGTGTTCTCTATATACAGTATCATGTCATCTGAAATAATGATAGTTTTACTTCTTCCTTTCTAATTTGGATGTCTTGTATTGCTTCTTCTCATTGGTTTTCTGTGACTAGGACTTCCAGTACTATTTTAAATAGAATCCTGAAAGTAGACATCCTTGTCTTATTTCCAATTTTAAGGAAAACACTTTCAGTTTTTGTGCATTTGTTATGATGGTGTACTTTATCTTGATTTATGCATCTATTAGAAAGATATGTTAAGGTACCAGAAAAGCCTAAGAAAGGTCATAAGGGTGTTATACTTTATGTAAAATCAAATGTAATTAAGTGTACCTGGTATGATTTTGTACATTATTTTATGGGTCTTGGAATACTCAAGAGTATTTTTATATAAATCAGTGGCAATTTCTTCTTCACTTTATGCCACTTTGGTTTATGAAAAGTTTCATAAGAATGCTGTTCTTTGCAGTAGTGAGGAAACCCTGTATATGGTAAATTTGGCATTTCAAATATTTTGAGGAAACATGGATTATTCAGTAAATGGTATTGAAATAGTTAGTTAGTAGTCCTAGAAGAAGAGAAGATTCAAACCCTAACTCATAACTTACACCACCATAATTCAATGTAGATCAATGACTCAAATATTTACCAGAATCAGATATGGGAAATATTAGGGAAATCTAAACTAAGGCTGATGATAGTGAAAACAGCTTAGGAAGAAGACTCAGTGTATATTCTGGAAATAGCTCATTGATCAGTCAACAATTAAAATCTCATTACTGGGGAAAGTCGAGTGATAACCATTAGCAGCTCTAGAATCACAATTACCAAGATTCTCACCTGTGTTTGGTTGAAGTGAAGTACAGGTAGAAGAGGAAGACTATACCGAAAATCAGGCATTTGTGTTTCCTTAAACTTCAATTGAAACTGGGGGTTTAAGAATCCTCATATGCTCATGGGAAGGCCAATTCATACTTCATGTTGGTGTAGTACTCCTGATATTGAAGGGATCTGATGTAAATAATTTCTACAATGGAGCTTGTTCATTTTCTTGATAGACTCAACATTAGTTCAGAACACCATGTACTTGAAGCTAGCATTTCATTGATTCTAGATCAGTAAGATAAAAGGTAATGTTTAAAAGTCCCTCTCTTAATTCACTCAAATCCTAGTGGAACAATTAACATTAGCAGGTAGTACTGGTTTGAATTTAACTTAACAACTCCCTTGGCTTCATTTTTCTAACTTTTGTTGGAAACAGTCTTGTGTCCTATCACAACGTGCTGTAGCAATTTTCAAACCTCGCTTAAACTCCCAGATGTCTGACTGAAGCGTGCAGAACCCACCCCTCCCCCACCAGCCGGCTATGGACATGCATAAAAACCTCCTTGCTGTTACGTGCAGAACCCAGCTGCTTCCCAGCCGGCAATGGACACGCATAACTACCCGAAGCATGCAGAACCCGGCTCTCCCAGCCAGCTATGGGCATGCCAAAAAACCTAATGAATGGTTTGTTAAATCATGAGAAATAATTACACACAGAAACAATTTTTCTATAGGGAAGTCCAGAAACAGAGTGGCCACCCTCCAAATAGGTGACCGCTCTGGGGTAAACTCCCCTAAGGGGAAGAACCCCTTCCTTTGTCCCAGTGGGTTTTTATTAAGAAAGTAGACACAGTTTGTAGATTCACAGTCTGGCAGAGGGATCAAAGGGAACACATATCTTACAAGGATGCTAACAGAGTTTCTGTTGTGATTCCGGGCAGAGATTGGAGTTTTATCATATGAAAAGACTACAGGTTTCAAGGTTTCCTGTCTGTGCCTTCAAATTCCAAGTTAATAACATCCTCCAGCAAACAGATCTCAGAGGATCTTGCATATTCTTTGTCCCGGGCCTGATTACCCCGGGGGGCCACCGTCTCCAGTCTGAGCTGCCCCTTCCTTAGGCTATTTGCTAAGTAAGCCCTGGGAAGGGCTGGAGACAGAGGCAGCAAGGAGACTAGGATTTCTCACATCTGAGTACAAAGACTCAGGCTAAGAGGGGGCAGGGGTAGATGCCGATCACCCCTTCCTTTCCACAGCCCCTTCATTTATTTCCACAGTCTCATGAGACTTATTCCACAGAGGCTTTTATGAGATCAGCACCTGACTTAGGTCCATTCCGTATCCTAGAGAATTGTTACCCGTCTTTGGTAACTGATCTAGCATTAAAGGCCAGGCACAGAACAGATAGCGTTCATGCCAGGGGAATAAGTTTTTGTCTCCTTAGTGTCTCCTGATCCAGAGGTCTCTCACTCAGCCTAAGTCACAGGGGGTCACAGCTTCCTGAGACCAGGCAGGGTGGTCCCCAACAACTTGCTAGCACTTTTCACTGACTTATAAAGATGCTAATGACCTATAGTTCTTAATCACAATGCTTATATATTCTTTAAGCTATGGAGTTTGAGATTGCAGCCCTGGTCACATCAAGCAATACCAACACTTTCTGTTACTTAGTTATTTGTCTGGATGGTCTCCTCTTCTTTTATAGGATAATTTTGCTTTAGTTAAAATTTTATTTAAATCACTATTTTAATGGCACATAGTGATTTGTGACGTTACTGTCTTTACTTCTGACACCCGCAATCATCTGTATAATGGGTCTAAGAAACATTTCAGTGAAGCATCACAATATCGCAAATTGAGAACTAAGGAAGTTCATTTGGATGCAAATTAGGATTTTGAGTCAATAGAAAGATACAGTCTTGATTTTCTGATTTAGTATCTCAGTATATATTTTGGTTAAAACCATTCTGATTAGACAGATGTTGTTTCCCTTTGTAATTTTCATTATAGAGTTAAATGCCTTTTATATTAAAACAAAGTATTTCAAAATATTAAAAAGTATAGATTTCTATTTCAGCTAGTATCTTTCTAAAAAGTTACTCTATTAAGTCTTAATTTCTCCCTGTCTTAGAATATGAGCAAAACTTATTTCTGTAGGTATAATCTATACTAAATCTAATCCATATTAAAGTATTATTTTTCACATCTTAATATACCCAAGAATATGTTCCAACTCTCAAATTCTTATAAGAATATGTTAGAAAAATCAGTTTAAAAGATTAACAGACTCTCTTATTTCTGGATAGAACTCCCCCAGAAAAAAAAAAGAATCATATAGGGAAAAGTTATTCATACATATCCTTAGATTATATCCAGTTATAGAGAAATACCATTTTTTAATTTTTATCATCTTTTTAGGAAAAACATATTTCTCCCAAGTTAAAAATATATGTGCATTTCCTACCCAACTACAAATTTAAATTGCCAAAGAAATCTTCTAGGAGTTTAGAGGTTCATTTCTCCAACACAGTTAGAATCTATTTTTAATATTTGAATATTTCACTGAGCCAGTATGATGCAGTCATACTAAAATATCTCAATTCTAAAATATCTTTGCATAAAATGCATAGACAGGTGAATGAATGAAAAGTGAGTTTATGTTATTGATTTTGATAAACACCTTCAGTGGATTATGGAGACTGTATCAGTTACAATAAATTTCAGAGAAATAATCCATATGCCCCATGGCTAGGAATAGCCACATTACTTATATCACCTTTGAGGAGTGAAATAAATGTCCAGTTTATGCTATAAAATGACATTACATTTTTAGTTTTTAAAATTTTGGACAAATCAAAGTAGAAAGCTTGCTCTTAGTGAAATCCAGAGAAAGACTGACGGAGGAAAAATGTGATCAAGGCAGAACCATCTGTGGCAATGTAATGATGATATCAGGCTTGCACCAAAACACACTAAATAAGAAATTGAGAGGCAAAAGGAAGATAATTTCAGTGGGATTTGACTGAAAAAAAAATATCGGTGCATAAAGATACAAAAAAGATGTTCTTTTATAATAATGTTAGTAAGCATCTAGATCCTAGCTCTTAAAATAACTAATTTTTAAATCTTGAAAATCTAACTTTTTATTTTTTAATATCAATGAATTATTTATTTATTTATTTATTTATCACATTTTTTAAATTGTTCAAGTAGTTTTCTGCCTTTTCCCCCATCCCAGCCAATACCACCTCACACTATTGAGAATGACTACCATAAACAAAGCAACAAACAACAAGTGTTGGAGAGGTTGTGGAGTAAAGGGAACCCTAGCACACTGTTGGTAGGATTGCAGACTGGTGCAACCACTATGGAAAACAGTATGGAATTTCCTCAGAAAACTAAAAATGGATCTGCTTTTTGACCCAGCAATTCCACTGCTAGGATTATATCTTAAGAACCCTGAAACACCAATCCAAAAGAACCTATGCACCCCAGTGTTCATAGCAGCACAATTTACAATAGCCAAGTGCTGGAAGCAACTAGGTGCCCATCAGTAAATGAATGGACCAAAAAGCTTGGTACATTTACACAATGGAATTTTATGCAGCAGAAAGAAAATCACTGTAATTTTGTAACCCTTACTCGAGAACATGCTTATTGAATTTTAGACATAGGGGAAGGGAGGGAGAGAGAGGGAGAGACACATTGATGTGACACAGAAACATTGATTGTTTGCTTCTCTTACATGCCATGAATGGGAATCAAGCCAGCAATCTAGGCATGTCCCCTGACTTGGAACTGAACCTGTGAACTTTTGGTTTATGGGACGATGTTACAACCAACTGAGCAACACTGGCAAGGGAGAAATCACTGTTAATTTTTTTGTGTTTAATCTCCATATTTTACTACTTGTTGTGTTCTATTTTTGACATTAAGTCAAACAAACAAACAACAACAACAACAACAACAACAAAATATATACCCCTAGGATTACTATATGTCTTTATTTGTTGGGAGGAGGTTCTGGGTAACTTACTTTGTCCTGTTTTAATGTTTAATGTTTTTTTTTTACTTTAAAAAATGTTCTGATTTGGATGATAAATTATATGCTCACCCTAAGAATGAAAGAAATTTGAGTAGTACCATAAAGTTACTATAACGCCTAATTTATCTTCTACCTCTAGGTTCATTAAGGTCCCAGCAATTGAAATATCTAGTCAATTATTACTGTGCATTTCTATTTCACTTAGTATTAATTAAAGTAAAATTAGATTTAAATATTTAAATATTTAATCTAAGTTTTTATCTTTACTTATGTAATGTTTAATTAAATAGAGCATTATGACCAACAAGAGAGTACTTTCTAAGTAGTTGTTACATTTATTGAATTACTTCAGAAGAAAAAAAATACTTTGGAAAGACTTCAACATAGTGTTTTCCACAAAAAATTCCCCATTAAACTGGTGAAAATGTATCCTATCATGTGGATCAATCATGTTCTTTTAATAAGGTAAAAAATGCTACATATGTAATTTTAAAATAAATTAACTACAAATATATACTTCTTAATCCCTTCATTTAAAAGAAGCACAAATTGGTATTTACAAGATAGTTACAGAGATGTAAAATGCAGCATAGAAAATACAGTCAATAATATTATAATGACTATTTATGGTACCAGATCAGTACTGGAAATATCAGGGAGATTACTTTGTAAAGCACAGGTGGCAAACAAAAGGCACACGGGCCAAATCTGGCCCTCTACCTTGTTTTATCCAGCCTGGAACCTTGTTTCTACCTGGTGACAGTGCCAAGCTCTAGCTTAATTGTTACGGAGTATTTACATTTATACAGTCCTAAAATTTGGCACTTTGAAGACAACTGCAAGGCTTAAGTGGCCCCCAGTGAAAATGAGTTTGACACCCCTGTTGTAAAGTATTTGATTATATAAACATTATGCTATACACTTGAAACTAAAACAAAATAATATTGAATTTGAACTGTAATTGAAAAATAAAATTAAAAAATAAAAATAATAAGGTACATGGCGTATGAACTGCACAGATATTAACTAAGCTAGTAGCAAGTTTTAAATATCTTTTATAATACTTCACTTGGCATCATATACAGTTTGGGATCAGATAGATGAAGCAATTTTCAAACCTTGCTTAAAACACCCGACTGACTTACTGTAGCGATTTTCAAACCTCACTTAAAACATGCTGTGAACGGCTTGTAGAAACCCAAGAAATAATCATGCATAGAAACAGTTTTCTTAGGGAAGTAGAGAACGGAGTCACCACTCTGGCAGTCGGTGTCCCCATACCCCTGCACAACAGGGTTTTATTCTTGAATACCAATACAGTTTGCAAATTACAAGTAGTGAGCTTTTGAAAGGTGCTAGCAGATTTCCTACTGGGATGCTGAGCCAGAGATTTTGGGATTTTATCATTTAAAAAGACTACAGGACTTAAAGCTTAGATTTGTTTCCTGCCCGTGACTCCATATTCTAATTAAAGAGCATCCTCCAGCAAGCAGATCTCACAGGGTCTTTGCATATTCTTTGTCCCAGGCCTGATTACCCTGGGGGTCCACAGTCTCTGATCACAGCTGCCCCTATGGCTGTTTGCTAAACCCTGGGAAGGGCAGGAGACAGAGGGAGCAAGGAGACTTGGATTTCTCATATCTAAGTACAAAGACTCAGGCTAAGAGGGGACAGGGATAGATGTCGATCACCCCTTCCTTTCCACAGCCCCTTCATTTATTTCCACAGTCTCATGAGTCTCATTCCACAGGCCTTTATGAGATCAGCTCCTGGCTTAGGTTGATTCTCCCTGAGGAGTCTTACCCGTCATTGGAAACTGATCTAACATTTAAAGGCCAGGCACAGAACAGGTAGCGTTCATGCCAGGGGAATAAGTTTTGTCTCCTTAGTGGCTCCTGATCCGGAGGTCTCTCACTCAGCCTAAGTCACAGGGGGTCACAGCTTCCTGAGACCAGGCAGGCGGCCCTCAACAGATAGATGTTAAGATTGTGCTGAGTTGGTTTCAATGATCCACAATAGGGAATTTAGCTGAGAGACATTAGTAGAGATGAAGGATTTCATAAGTGAATAAGAGATACTGAACACCTCTTAGGACAGCTTGCAGCTATAATACAGGGTATCTGAAACTATAGATAAAGAATTTTACAAATAGAATATGGAGCTAACTGTTCCTTGACCAATTCTGTAGAATTATACTCTTGTTGCCTGTTTTCCCCTTGTGCCTCTTCTGCAGACTTGGTGACTTTATTGTAACATCTTTTAAAGACACCTACCACCTGGAATCTGTCATAGAGTCACAATGGATAGCACCAAAGACTATCCTTATTGTTACAGAGCAGAACAAGGGGGGGGGCCCAGGACGGTGATACTATTACTGAAAGAGACTCAGGTCCGTCTTGTCCGCCGCCTTAAAGGAAAGATATCTCTCAATGCCAGAGATTCGTGAAAAGGAAATGAAACGTTTATGTAGTGCTATACAAACTTAAAGTAGTGACCTAATGTCTTTACCAAAATCCCAAAGTCCCTTACAACACCCACAAACACACACAGTCCTTCCTTCCCCCTTGCCCAGTCTGGGGTACCGTATCTCAGGAAAGGAAATAGAAGTCCAGTCTCAGGCAGTGTCTGGTTCCTCCCAGTAATCCGTGCTTGGCTGGTAGGCCTCTCTCAGTTCTCGGCACCATCAGCTGTGTTGCCGTCCAGGCAGGATCTCCAATTAATCCAAAGCCATGCAGCACCGTCTCATGGCCTACTGGTAAGAGTTCTTTCACCCTTCTTCCAGGCAAAGTCTCTCTTGCTTCCTAGGCCGCGTGACCAAAAGAAGCACCTCAAAGCCACGCAGTCCTCTCCTACCAGAGCTGTGGGGGTCTGCACTCTGGCAAAACCATGTGGTCCTCTCTCCACTGCTCCAGCCACGTGGTCCTCTCTCCCCCAGGACCACAGGAGTCCTCACTCAGCCAAAAGCCGCATGGTTCTTCTTCACAGAGATGCAGGAGCCCTGTACTCAGCCAAATCCGCGTGGTTCTCTCCCACAGGGCTGTGGGAGCCTTCTGCTCTGCCAAAAGCCGCGTGGTTCTCCCCTCACAGAGATGTGAGAGCCCTCTGCTCTGCCAAAAGCCGCGTGGTTCTCTCTTCACAGAGATGCTGGAGCCAGGTACTCAGCCAAATCCGCGTGGTTCTCTCTTCAATGGCTGCCGCGCCTGGGCTTTTAAATCCCGTGCCAATCTTCCTCTGCAGCCCCACTTCCGACTCCTCCCACACTTGGCCACACCTGCCCTCAATCTGCTATCCTTTCCAGCTTCTCTGGTCGCCATCATGGGTCTGGGCAGGTGTGGCCCCATGTCATGGAGCCAATCATCTCCAAGCTCCCATGCAGGCGCTGTAACTCAGGGGACCTGCCCCACTCCCCCAGTTACATCTTGGTGGGGAAGTTACTTCCATCCCCTGGCTCAGAGCATGGCCATAGCTATTTAACATATCTATGTAGCCAGTCAAAGGTTATAGATATGTTAAATGACCACACCCCAGAGGTTAGCTGCAGAGCTGTTGCCATGCAAAACAGCTCTCAATGGGCCTGCTCCATTTGTCCCTTTCCCCCACCCAGAAAATAATACTAGGTAGTATTTTCTGAACACCTTGAGTTCTGGACCCCATTTTAAATGTCCATTTGGGGTCCCCCCCTTGGCCGCACCCTGTAACATTATTCCTAGTTTGAGTAGAAATGTTAAATGTTGCTGTATTCATTTTGTAAGAAGTACAACACATTGTTCTCCTTGAAATTTTAGAAATTGCCTTTTTTTTGCAGACCAGCTTCTTCTTGGACAATATGGATCTCTGTTTTGAACTGAGTAAACCTGTAGTCTAGTTCTCCATAACAGAGGCCAATTTACATTGAAGATAGCTTTAAAACTGTTTATCTGTTAGAAAGGGTTTGGGAAGGCAATGTTTATACTTACTTTTTTAATAAAATAATTTATAGCTATCATAGCTGTACTTTTCACATTAGTATTTTATGTCTGCCTCTGAAAAGTGTGTAATTATTATGTTTATACACAAATTTCTTGAAACTGCACATTTAATCCTGATATTTAATTTTTTTAGAAGAAATGTGTGAATTTGGGCTGTAAATTATAGTGCCAACATTTGTAAGAAAATCCAGTGAGGCAAGTAATGCTACAGTGAAGTAATCCCAGGTTTACCAAATGTCACTGACAGGTGGAAAACTTATCTAGAACCTTAGCTTCACTACATTTGGGAAGTGATGTGCCAAGCATAGAGACATATAAGGGTAGGTGCAATTAATTATTTGTTTTGTTTTATTTGCTTTGTTATGTTTATTTTAAAGAAGAGCAACCAAAACAACAATGCATAGCCTCTAAGGAATTAAATGTGTGGTCAACACAGTATGAAGCCCAGAGGGAAATTGTTTTGTCTAAAGTGTAGAGTTTTTCAACACTCACAAGTAAGATCTCGAAGTCTAAGAAACAACACTGCTCTCACTTTATTCATATCTCGTGCCTGTTAAAAAGTATTTATTAATGTTAGAAAAGTCAAATCAGGCATTTACAACAAATACATCCTAATACACTCTTCTGTCCACTTGACAAAAAACAATGATCAAAATATGAACAAATACTGTATAAACATTGACATATGATAAAAGTTTAAGTTTATCCGGGGGGCACTGATCAAACACAGCCTTACAAGGGGCATAGACCTACACCAGAACAGAATCAAATGCCCAGTCTTTGTTCTTCTTATTTTTACCCAAGAATAGCAACATTTCTATATAGATATTATTTTATCATGTGTTAATTTGGGAGGGCTTGTACTTTTAGGTTAGATCTTAAAGGTAATACCTAATAAGAGATCAGCTCTGAAAGGGCCCTTAAAAACTGTATGCACTTGGGTTCTACACATAATGGCTAATTTTATATGTCAACTTGGCTAGGTTGTGGTACCTACTTGTTTTTTCAGGCACCAGTCTAAATGTTGGTGTGAAAGTATTTTCTGTATGTGGTAAATATTGACCATCAATTGACTTCACATAAAAGAGATTACCTTTCATAATTTGAGTAAGCTTCATTCAATCAGTTGAAAGCTTTAAGAGTAAAAGCCAAGGTTACCCAGAAAAGATGAAATCCTGCCTGTATCGTAATGTAGAAATAATTCCTGAGTGTCCAACCCTTAGCTTGCCCTATGGATTTCAGACTCAAGACTATGACATTAACTTTTATCTGATTTACCCTATATATATCAGAGTTACAAGGCCCACAATCACTTAAGTTAGTCTTTTTAAACCAACCAACCAACAAACATCCTATTAGTTTTGTTTTTCTGGAGAACCCTGAATGATACAAAGTAGATGTGTTTCTTTTGTAGGCTCTCACAGAGTTGCAAAGTGATTTTTAGTTAGAGTGCCTTTAGGCAAAGCATAAATTCTCCAATTCGCTAAGTAGTCACCATTCCTTATTGTTTTATTTTCATTTTCTCACTGACAAGTATCTGATTATGAGACTCTTAACCTAAGCTACCTCCTTAGTTTACAGATGACAAAACTGACACATACAGTCATGAAAGGGTCTTAAACAAATTCTTAAGGTTTTTGAAGGGCTAAGACCAAAGCTCAGATTACTTTGCTTCAAGAGAACTGTACTTCCTATGACCCATTTTTACCTTGTAGTCCCTTCACTTTGCAGCTCTATCAAGAGCTTAGCTTCAGACTATTTTCTATATCCATTAAAAATGACAATCCACAAGTATTTCCAGTTTGAAACTTTCTGAAAAAGCACTTAATTCAGGCCTAAGAGCACTTGCTTCTATACTTTCTCTCCAGTTTATAAAGGAATGGCCTGTGAGGGCAGCCTGCATGAAATGAGGACAGAGGTTTTCTTCCCACTACAGATGAAGAATCTATTGCAAGGCAAGATGGAGCCAGTCAAGTTCCTGTATGGTCTGAAGAGCCAGACATAAAGTTCCAGAGAACCATAGTAAGACCAGAGCCTCAGCATATTTTAAATTCAGTGGAAGACCCCACAGAATTGAACGTCTCTTAAGAAGATTTAGCTCTGGAGTTAAAATAATTGTTGTAGGATGGATTCAATTTATGACTTCCTATTTCAAGAATACACGTGAAATATTTACTGTGAGTTTCATACCAATTCACTTGCTGTGTAAAGAGCAGAATCAGAGTGGAAAAGTACCTTTAAAATGTGTAATTCTTTCATTTGTCAGAATGAGGACCTTATTGGAGAAGGTAAATGTGTTGTTAATAATAAACAGAAAACTAGTAGAGTAACAAGGGCTGAAATCCAAGTATCCTGTTCATGTTCTAGTGCTTTTTCTATCACACCATGAATTTTAAATGTTCTGAGATTCATTAAAGCAAGACTAAATATGCAATTATGATTTTTAGATTATTTGGATTATTCTTTGTCAAAACACATTAGGGCTGTGCTTTTAAAGCCAACTCCACTTTCATCTTGATTTTCCATTGGTTTGTTTTTTAGAGAACATAACATATGATCAAAATGCTTAATTCCACTCACAGAAATGTATTGTCGTCCTGATGGATATAAAATGAAAGCATTCAGAAGAAAATTATTCCATTTCTTGAAGGTACACTGCCCTCTTTTCTTCTCAGATTAATGCTATCTGACATGAACATTGCAATTCACTGAATCATGCAGAAAATGTAAACAGACAGCTTTTCTGAAAAGCAAACCATAGCTTTTAGAAATATACTTAAAATGAAAAGCAGCATGTAGCTGGGTCTTCTGGTCAGGCACATGGAAAATGTTTTCTATTTGGCGGCATTTATCCAGAGACCAAAAGAGTTCACAGGCAAACATTTTCCTATTCATATAACTGTGTTTCTTTCTCTTGTTCTCACCCCTTTTTATTATCTCCTTCCTACATTTTACTTATTCTGACACTCCTCCCCATGACCAGAAGTGAAAACAAATAACTCATCACTTGAACTCTCCTTGCCATTCTATCTCCCATTCCCCTCAAGGTTTTCTAAATCAGGAGAATGCTGCAGATAGTGTATTTGAATTTTTCCAAGGAATATGATAAGTTCTCATATTATCTTTTGGCATAAGATGGACCAAATGATGGGTTGATGTTAGAACAGTGAAGTTGATTCATAGCTAGTAAACAACAGTACCAAAAAGGTACCAATTAAGTTAACAAATGTCAATTTAGAGAAATAATTTCTAGGAAATACCCAGGAATCTGTCTTAAGTCCAGATCTGCTCTCTGTATTTAGAGATGGCTTAACCAACCTATGAATACTATGAGGCCAAACATATCATATTCACCATCCCAATGTCTGGTAAAAATTAGGTAGCCAATAAATGTTTGTTTAAGAAACAGTTATGAAGAGGGACATATTGATAATATGTGAAACATCTTTATAGGATCAATAATCAAAAATAGCAATAACAACACACTGATGGCCTGGATAACAAACCAGATCTAGAGAACACTTGAGTACAGACATTCCACAATTTGTCAAATGTAACAGAGTAAGTTTGTTTTAAGAGAAGACTGTGTTAAACATAGAAATTTTAAAAACAGACAAGATATCAGCAAGATGGCAGAATAAGAGATACTAGACTTTGTCCCCCACTCCCCTTAAAATAGACTGCTATCCACAAAGGAAAATAGCCCTGGTACTTCTCAAGAATTTAATGAATGACTACAGAAACACAGTGGAGAAAAATGTGGAGAATAACTGCATAGAAATAATCCCAGAGAACATCAGCTTAACTGAGACCTTTGGAAACAGCTAGAAACAAAGAAGGGTGAAGGTTGTTGGTACAAGTTATTCAACGGGTGCTATTGCAGTCTCCTGTTACTTGCTCCATGAAGTACCTGAATAGCCATTGCCACTGAAGACCTCAAAAGCCCCTGTGACAGTCACAGACTTCATGCAACTTTCATAGTGGAAAACCCCATGATGTTCCTCACCCTGGATCCCAGCAGCTTGCTTTCCACAAGACACTGGCAGCTTTCACTGTGGAGATAACCAATAGCCATTGCTACTAGAGACCAATGCAGGGGGCGGGAAATCATCTGACCCTGTTTCTCTCATAAAGAAATAATATTGCATCATCATAGAACCAAGAATGCCACCCCCTCAATCTCTCAGATGTCCAAACTTCAAAGTCAAAGATGCTTCATGTGCTCCTGCACTCCAGACTTCACACTCCATATGTCATATATCACACACTGGAGTGACCACTACTATAAACTAGCCAGCACCCTAAATGACAAATACTCTATTTCACCATGTACACCTTTGCTCTGGACCCAAGCTCCATGGCTGTCCTTGGGTACCCATACATCAGGCATTAGTGCCACCACCACTGCAAGGGAACCTGTCAGGCATACTCCACACATAAAAAGTACCTCTTTAGCCACAACATTCCTCTTGGGAGAAATATAAATCATGGTGTCCCTAGCAGCCCTTGCCATTAAAAATCCCATTAGCCCTCACTACCACTGTGGATGTCTATGGCCATGACCACTGAAGACTCCTACAATCTTCATCAAAGGCGGACTTAGTTGATGGAACTTCACAGAGACTATGACAGTAGACTTTTATTAGATAAATGAGCACCACCCTCTCCAGCTAGCATCCTTACATTTGAAGGTTTTTCCTTATGAAAACCTGTCCATATAATCTGGAAAAGTTAACTGTTCCATCAAGTACACAGATATCAGTACAAGATTACAAGACATAAAAAATCAAGGAAGCATGATATTACCAAAACAAAATAAAACAATAATTTTCTATTAAATAACCCCAAAGAAATGGAGATCTATGAACTGGAAAAATTGTTTTTAGGGGGCTTAATGTGCTATAAAAGAACACAGATATACATCTCAATGAACTCAGGAAAATCAGAAACCAATGAAATGAAAAGTCAAACAGAGAGATAGAATTAAGGACACATGGACAATAACAAGGAGGGGGTGGAAATTGGAGGGAGGTCAGGAGGGCTGCGGGGTGATTTGGGATGGGGATAAAAGGCAGAAAATTGTACTTAAATAACAATTAAAATAAAATTAAATTTTTAAAAAAGAACCAACATAAATTCTAGAGCTGAGAAATACAATAACTGAATAAATATGCATTAGAAAGCATAAATTTTAGTCTTTTTCAATTTTTATTTGTTTTTTTAAAGATTTTATTTATTTATTTTTAGAGAGGGAAGGGAGGGAAGGAGGAGAGAGAGAGAGAGAGAGAGAGAGAGAGAGAGAGAGAGAGAGAGAGGGAGGGAGAGGGAGAAACATCAATGTGCGGTTGCTGGGAGACATGGCCTGCAACCTAGGCATGTGCCCTGACTGGGAATCAAACCTGCGATGCCTGGTTCACAGCCCACGCTCAATCCACTGAGCTACACCAGCCATGGCTAATTTTTATTTGTTTTAAGTATTTCTTATTGATTATGCTATTACAGTTTTCCCAATTTCCCCCCTTTATCCCACCTCCACCATGCCCCTCCAATGCTCCAGCATCCCCCCTTTAGTTCATGTCCATGGGTTGTACATATAAGTTCTTTGAGTCCTCTGTTTCCTATACCATTTTTATCTCTCCCCATCTATTTTATGCCTAGTAATTATGGTTCTTCTTCCCTGTACCTTTGCCAGCCTATTCCTACCTTCCTCCTTCCCATTGAAATCCATTCATGTGATGTCCATTGCTCTGATTCTGTTCCTATCCTGGCTGTTTACTTAGTTTTTGTTTTCATTATTTTTCTTTTTCTTTTAGGTTCATTTGTTGATAGTTGTGAGTTGCTTGACATTTTACTGTTCATACTTTTTATCTTCCCTTTCTTAGATAAGTCCCTTTAATGTTTCATATAATAATGGCTTGGTGATGATGAACTCCTTTAACTTGACCTTACTGGGAAGCACTTTATCTGCCCTTACATTTTAAATTAAAGCTTTGCTACAGTGAGTAATCTTGGATGTAGGTCCTTGCCTTTCATGACTTTGGATACTTCTTTCCAGCCCCTTCTTGTCAGCAAGGATTTTTTTGAGAAATCAGATGGTAGTCTTATGGGCACTCCTTTGTAGGTAACTTTCCTTTCCTCTTGCTGCTTATAAGATTCTCTCTTTACCTTTAATCTTGAGTAACTTAATGATGATGTTCCTTGTTGTGTTCCTCTTTGGGATCAACTTCTTTGGGACTCTCTGGGCTTCCTGGACTTCCAGAAGTCTATTTCCTTCACCAGACTGGGGAAATTTCCCTTCATTATTTGTTCAAATAGGTTTTCCATTTCTCATTTCTGTTCTTCTACTTCTTGTACCCCTATAATTCATATATTGGAATGTCTGAAGTTCTCCCAGAGGTCCAAAAGTCTCTCTTCATTTTTTTGAATTCTTGTTTCTTCATTCTGTTCTGGTTGGATATTTATTTCTTCCTTTTGTTCCAAGTCATTGCTTTGGGTTCCGATTTCCTTCCTGTCACTGATGGTTCCCTGAATATTTTGATTTATTTCACTTTGGGTATCCTTCATTTGTTTTTTTCATTTTTCTATCAAGTTCAATCAGATCTATGATCATTTTGATTGCCAGGGCTTTAAATTCTCCATCAGATAGGTTGGCGATCTCTTCCTTGCTTAGTTCTCTTTCTGAGGCTTTGCTCTGTTCTTTCATTTGGGTCATATTTCTTTGTCTTGGGACAGATGATATGTTGTAAGGGGGCAGGGCCTTAGGTATTCACCCAGGCAGGGCAACATTCTTTGCTGCTGTGCTGTGGCACTGCCTGTGGAGGAGGGACCAGGGAAGGAATAATATGGCTCACCTGCTCGACTCTAGCACTTTTTAATGAACTCTCATGTGAGACTGTTGAGTTTCTCCCACCACGGCAACCCCAGACATAGCCCACATTCAGCTCTGTGTCTCGGTTTTTCCCTATGTCAGCCCCATTCTGCACAGCCCACTGAGCTTGGCAGCCAGCCCTGCCCTCACAGTCTCCCTTGCCATGGCCTGCAAGGTCTGCTGCCTTACCCATCTGGTTCTTCTGGTTGATTTTCTCTTTAATTCCTTGATTGTCACAGTTCCATGCAGTTTGATTTTCTGGCTCTTTTGGTTGTTTATTGATTATAGATTGGTTGTTATCCAGCTGTTGGTTGTGCGAGGAAGTGAAGGGTTTCTACCTGTGCCTCCATTTTGGCCTGAACTCATGTATATATTATATATATATATCCATCAATGTCAGTCTTAAGCAAAAGAAAAAGCTACTACTTTACCCAGATAAGGTGTCCTTTGGGGATTAAAGAGAGATAAAGTCTTTTCAGGAAAACAAAAGCTGAGAGAATTAATCACTGCTAAACCTCCCTTATTGAGAAGGGCTAAAAGTAATTCTTGAAGCTGAAATTAAAAAATATAATTAGTAACAAAAATATATAAAAGTATAAAACTCAATGGTAAAATAATTATATAATAAAACTCAATAATTTACTGCTATAATATCATGGATTGTTAATCACTTAAGTCTAATATAAATGTTTAAAATATTAAAAATAACTGCAGCTAAAAGCATTTGTTAATGACATATAATACAATATGTAAATAGTGACATCAAAAACACAACATGTGCTCTGGCCAGGATGTTCAGTTGGTTGGAGTATTATCCCATACACTGAAATATCGTGGGTTTGATCCTTGGGGCACACACCCAAGTTGCAGGTTTGATCCTTGGTCAGGGCATGTACAGGAGGCAATTGATAGATATTTCTCACATAGATGTCTCTCTCTCCCATCCTCTCTTTCTTCCTTCATCTCTCTCTAAAATCAATGAGCATATCCCAGAGTGAGGATTAAAAAATTTTAGAAAAACACAAAATGTGTGGAAGAGAAGTAAAAGGATAAAGATTTTGTATGCAAAGTTCAATTTTTATCAACTTAACATAGGCTACTGTAAATATTTTTTAATGTAAACCTCCTGGTAACTGTAAGCAAAGACCAATAGTAGATACACAAAAATTAAAGAGAAAAAATCAAAACATGTCAATACAGAAAATTATCAGTTCACAAAGGAAGACAGCAAAAGAGGAATTACAAACCAGCCAAAAATTAATAAGATGGTAAAATTAAGCCCTTAACTATCAATAATTTCTTTATTATTTAAAATTATACTTTACTGATTATGCTATTACAGTTGTCCTGATTTATCTCCCTTTGCCCTCCTTCACCCAGAAACCCTACTTTCTCAGGCAATCCCACCATTGTTCATGTACATGGGTCATGCATATAAGTTCTCTGGCTAGTCTGTTCCCTATACTGTACTTCACATACCCATAGCTATTCTGTAACTACATATTTGTACTTCTTAATCCCCTCACCTCTTCACCCATTTCCTCATACCACTCTCCCTTCTGGAAACCATCAAAATGCTCTCTGAAGCCATGATTCTGTCTCACTTATTCTTGTTTGCTTTGTTTTTTTTTTGGATTCAATTGTTGATATATTTTTGTCATTTTATTGTTCATATTTTTGTTGTTGTTGTTGTTGTCATTGTCATTGTTGTTATTGTTCTTCTTCTTCTTCTACTTCTTTTTCTTCTTCTTCTTCTTCATAAATAAGTCCCTTTAACATTTCAGATAATAATGGTTTGGTGATGATAAACTCCATTAGTTTTTTCTTGTCTGGAAAGCTCTTTATCTGTCAGGTAGAGCAATTGTGGCTGTAGGTCCCTGCTTTTCATTCCTTTCAATATTTCTTGCTAATTCCTTCTAGCCTACAAAGTTTCTTTTATGAAATCAGCTGACAGTCTTATGGGAACTCCCCAGCAGGTAGCTAACTTATTCTCTCTTGCTGCTCTTAAGATTATCTTTTTCTCTTTAATGTTTGGCATTTTAATTATGATGTGTGTTGGAGCGGGCTTCTTTGCATCCATCTTGTTTGGGACTCTATGTGTTTCCTGGACTGGCATGTCTATTTCCTTCACCAAATTAGGGAAGGAATTAGTGAGAAGTTTTCTTTCATTGTTTTTTCAAATAGGTTTCCAATGTCTTGCTCTTTCTCTTCTTCTGGCACCCCTATGATGCAAGTGTTGGTGCACTTGAAGTGGTCCCAGAGGCTGTTTGCACTATCCTCAATTTTTGGATTCTTTTTTCTTCTTGTTGTTCTGATTGTTTTTTTTTTTTTGCTTCCTTATATTTCATATCATTGATTTGATTCTCAGCTTCATCCACTCTATTGTTGCTTCCCTACAAGTTGTTCTTTCTTTCAATTAGTGTATCCTTCATTTCTGACATGAATAAAATGGCCTTTAGGATTGTATTAACCTTTGAATTTATAAAAGTTTAATTGTGGTCTATAGTAAAAAATAAAAAGGAAAAAAAGAGCAAAATGGCTTTGTTGGTTGGAGCATTGTCCCATATGCAAGGCAATCGATCAATGTTTCTCTTTCACATCAGTGTCTTTCTCTCTCTCTCCTTTCCACTCTCTAAAATCAATAAATATATGTCCTCAGGTGAGGATTATTTTCTTTAAAAAATCATGTCAATAAAAATTCACATCAGTTATATCAGGGGCATCAAACTCATTTTTACTGGGGGCCACATCAGCCTCGTGGTTGCCTTTAAATGGCCAAATGTAATTTTAGGACTGTAAAAATGTAACTACTCCTTACAAGTTAAGCAAGAGCTCAGTGCTGCTGCTGGGTAGAAACAAGGTGCTGGGCTGGATAACACAAGGTGGAGGGCCAGATTTTTGCCTGTGGGCCTTGTGTTTGCCACTTGTGAGTTATGAAAAGTAATTTATGTAAATTGAATAAAGATGTCAGATAAGCTTTATTGCACTCAATACTGTATTTCACTCTTTAACATTGTTTACTTTGGACTTATGTAGTTAGCAATATTCATTGAATCTAGGAAATTAGCCTTACTCCACTTTCTATCCTAAGGATTTGCAATCATTATTAATTAATGTGATGGAGTGGGAGTAAGGAGGGTAGGGATAACCTCATACTCCAGTGTTAGCATCACAATATCCCTGGAAATAAGAACATGAGAACTATGTGCCAAATAAATAAAATTTTTATTCTCCAGCTGAAATAATCAAAAGGTGTTTATTTCTACCCTTAATCATTTTATTAAATGTTCATAGTTTTTTTCATAATTGTTGCATTTCCAATATTTAACCATTTAATTAGTAGCAGATCTTGCATTGCTCTATTTAACTAATAATTGCCACCCAGGAAAATTGCTTCTAAAGCAAATTTTTGTAAAACAAATTATCTTTTTCCATTCACCTGAATAATGATGTAAAGAATGTATTCCTTTTTTTCCTGTTCCTGCCTCTAAGTGATTATAGCACAAGAGTGGTATGATTACTCCACGAACTTAGAACATCTGCCAACTGCCTGAAGCCATGGCTCCATTTAGGCATGGGATGCAGAAGCCCCACTTTTTCCACCTTGCATTAGTTTCAAATGCTTTTTTTTTACTATTTTATTTTATTTTTTATTGTTGTTCAAACACAGTTCTCTCCACTTTCCTCTCTTCATGACAGCATGGATGGAACTGGAGAGCATTATGCTAAGTGAAATAACTTTTGCAGGCAACTTCTCACCCCCTACTGCCATGGCCTAAATTTGACAGCACATCCAAGATTAGGCTGTGGGAGATATGTGTAGCAATTAGTCACATCTTGCTGTTTCTGTGGCAAGGTACAGACAACTGGAGATCTCACTTTGCATATACTCCTACAAATTGCCTCTAGAAAATTTGTGTTCATGAAAGGCTTCTGGAAGCATATATTAAATTTATTCCCTACTTTTCTGTTATGGTGAATTTCTCACTGGTGAATCCTTATGTAATAGAATACACTTGCACTCTTGACTTAAGAAGCAGGGAAGTCACATAGCAAAATTAAGAGTTGGCATTTGGTGTTAGGGCACATTGCTGCATTTGCAAAGTCACTCAATAAATCCAAACTTTTTATATTCATGTGTGTGTGTGTGTGTGTGTGTGTGTGTGTGTGTGTGCGTGTTTGTCTATTTTATTCCCAGATAAGGAATTATCACATCTCTTGATTGTTTCATGCCATGACACTGTTCAGGCAGCAGTGAATCAGCATTCACAAAGATACTGTTATTTGAATGTTGTCTTTTAGCTAAGGTGTGTCATTGGAGTCCTGATCACTCTGTATTCACTAATTGTCCAATGCCATCTCTTCAAGGATATATACATTAATTAGCTCCAGTGTCCTAAACCAATTCTAAATTAGGTAGTTACATTGCACACCCTGCAATTCTGGCTGGAAACATGTTCTTTATTTCCTGTTTCTAACAGATAACCAGCTGCTAAATAGCTTCCAAGTTTTCCCCAGAGATGGTTATAAATCAGAAATGATTATCTTATCAGATGTTTTAAGAATGTTCAAGATGAAAGGAGCTATGTAAATGGTATTAGCATTGTTTATTATAGTCAATGGCATCTCTCTTCACAATACCATTGCATTAATAATTTGGAGGCAAATGATGATGTTGTAAGATACATTTTGGAAATTTTTGTTAGAAAACTTTGTTACAGACTGAATGTCTGTGTCTCCCCAAAATTAATCCATTGAAATCTTAACCCCCAATAAGATGATATTATGATGTGTGACTTTGGAAGATAACTAGATCATATGAGGGTTGAGCCCTTATAAATGCAGCCAGTATCCTAATAAAAAGGGACCCTAGAGAGTTTTTTCTCCCTCTTTTGGCCATGTAAATTGGCAGTCTGAAACCCAGAAGAAAGCCCTCACAAGAACCAGAGTATGGTAGCACCTTGATCTTGAACTTTTAGCCTTCAGAACTATGAAGAAAAAAAATTCTGTTTATCAGCTACCTAGGTTATGACATTTTGTTATAGTAGACTAAATTGACTAAAACAAAATTTTGCCTAAAGAAAACATTATATTAGTCTATTATTTGCAAGTTTAATTTTTAATATTTTTAAAATTTATTTTTAGAGACGGGGGAAGGGAAGGAGAAAGAGAGGGAGAGAAACATCATACGTGGTTGCCTCTCACGTGGCCTCCTCTAGGGACCTGGCCTGCAATCCAGGCATGTGCCCTGACTGGGAATCAAACTGGTGACCCTTTGGTTCGCAGCCCATGCTCAATCCACTGAGCTGCACCAGCCAGGACTACTTCTGAGTTCTTAATAAATGCCTATATAATAGCAGAAAAGAATCATAAACATGAGATTTCCAACCAAGATGGAAGCATAGATAAAAATAGTTTGCCTTGCCCTGGCTGGTGTAGCTCAGTGGATTGAGCGCAGGCTGCGAACCAGGCATCGCAGGTTCGATTCCCAGTCAGGGCACATGCCTGGGTTGCAGGCCATGTCCCTCAGCAACAGCACACTAATGTCTCTCTCTCTCTCTCTGTCTCTCTGTCTCTCTCTCTCTCTCTCTCTCTCTCTCTCCCTCCCTCCCTCCCTCCCTTCCCTCTCTAAAGATAAATAAATAAAATTTAAAAAAAATAGTTTGCCTCTTCGCACACCAAAAAGAGGACAACAACAAACTTAAAAACAAAACAACCATAACTCCAGAAGATAAAACTATATGGAAGTCCAATAACCAAGGAGTTAAAGAAACATTCATTTTTAAAGGGGAGAAAACTATAGTACTTGAACAATCATTAAAATAAAATAAATAAATAAATAAATAAAAATAAAAAAAAGAAACATTCATTTGGACTGGAAGGAGGTGCAGAGACAGGCAGCTGGGGTAGAAAGGGTGCATGGCAAGGCAACAGCTGGAAAACTGGGCAGTCCCACATTGGCATGAGCATAAACTGGGAGGAACAACTGGGGAGTAAGACAGAGCATGCAACCCAGGGTTCCAGCACGAGGAAAGAAAGCCTCAAAAATCTCTAGCTGTAAAAACCTGTGAAGGTTGAGGCAGCAGGAGAAATTCCCAGCCTTACAAGAGACATCCTTGGAGAGACCCACAAGGTACTAGAATATACACAACCACAAAAACCCAGGAATCAGAACCAGAAGGATGCAATTTCCTTGTGGGTAGCAAGGAAAGTGACTGAAAGCCAGCTGAGAGCCAAACAAGCTGCATTATTCCTTCTCTGATCCCTCCCCCACATACTGCGCCACAATAAAATGATGTAGGTTGCCCCACCCTGTCAAATACCTAAGGCTCCACCTCTTACTACATAACAGATGTGCTGAGATGAAAAACAAAAGACCCAAATGAAAGAACAGATCAAAAGTCCAAAAATAGAACTAAGTGGTGATGGAATAGCCAACCTATCAGATGCAGAGTTGCAGAAAACACTGGTGATCAGGATGCTCACAGAAATGCTTAAATATCATCACAAAATAGAGGAAAAAATGAAGACTATGAACAATGAAATAAAGGAAAATGTACAGGGAAACAACAGTGAAGGATAGGAAACTGGGACTCAAATCAATGATTTGGAGAAGGAAGAAATAAACCTTCAACCAAAACAGAATGAAGAAACAAGAATTCAAAAAAAATGAAGAAAGGTTTAGGAATCTCCAGGACAACTTTAAATATTCCATCTTCCAAATCATAGGAGTGCCAGAAAGAGAGAAGGAAGAGCAAGAAATTGAAAACTTATTTGAAAACATAGTGAAGGAGAACTTCCCTAATATGGCAAAGGAAATACACTTCCAGAAAGTCCAAGAAGCTGAGACAGTCCAAAAAAGTTGGACCCAAGGAAGCACACATAAAGGCACATCATAATTACATCACCCAAGATGAAAGATAAGGAGAGAATCTTAGAAGAAGCAAGAGAAAAGGAGACAGTTACCTACAAAGGTGTTTCCATAAGACAATTAGCTGATTTCTCAAAATAAATCTTGCAGGCAAGAAGGGGCTGGAAAGAAGTATTCCAAATTATGAAAGGCAAGGACCTACATTCAAGATTACTCTATCCAGCAAAGCTATTATTTAGAAAGGAAGGGCAGATAAAATGCTTCCCAGATAAGGTCAAGTTAAAGGAGTTCATCATCATCAAGCCCTTATTATATGAAATATTAAAGGGGTTTATCTAAAAAAAGAAGATAAAAAATATGAACAGTAAAGTGACAACAAGTAACTATCAACAACTGAACCTAAAAACAAATAAACAAACAAAACAAACTAAGAAATGACTACAGGTACAGGTACACAGGTACAGAATCACAGAAATGAAGATCACATGGAGAGTTATCAGTGGGAGGGGCAGGGAGGAGCTTGGGGAAAAAGTTACTGGGAATAAGAAGCATAGATGATAGGTCTAAAATAGATAGGGGGAGTTTAAGAATAGTATAGGAAATGGAGAAGCCAAGAGCTTATATGTATAACTCATGGACATAAACTAAGTGGATGCTGGTAGGAAGGGGGTGCAGGGCAGAGAAGAATAAAGGGGAGAAAAATGGGACAACTCTAATAGCATAATCAATAATATATTCATGTGAAAAGAATTGTAAACACATCCTCATTTGAGATTTCATCAAGTGTGGCAGTGGTTCTAGTGGATAAAGCATTCACTAGTGATGAAAGAAAATGTTAATGTGGGACTTTATCTTGTGAACTAACTAATCATGTCTCCTCATTAATGAAAAAGTTTCAGAAGCTGCCTCATATTAAATAGTCTGAGGAGCTCCCATTTCACCAAAAGTCCTAGTTCAATAATTTACATTTAGTTAGAAACAAAATTTTGTAACTATTGAACAACACTGATGTATTATAACTTATCATTATATAGTCACATAAACATTCCAAAAATTAAGAAACTATATATAGTACTGTGCATTTATATATAATCTGTGTCTACAAATATGAAAAGTGTGATTCATTTTGTGTATAGAAATCATGCTGGACATGTCAGCTGCTTTGGTGAAGTTGAGATGAATCCTAGTAAGCAAGTTGCACATTAATAAAATTCATGTTAACTCTTAAGTTGCACTATCACAGTAAGTACATTGCATCCCCAGAGAGGGAGAGCAACTGAAAGGTGTTTAGGTCTAATTATCAGTGCTCTGAAATGTAGTGTTAAGGCACTGTGGGATGGGTTTTAGGTAGACAGTTTCCCTCTGAGGTAAATTTTTTTTTAAAGATTAACACTATAATTCCCAATATTTTTGGTTTTTCTTAATAACCCTTTGTAGGTAAACCCCTCCACCAAAAACAAAACAAAACAAAACAAAACAAAAAAAAACAAAAAAACAGTTGTGCCTTGCATGAGATTAGCACATTCATGTTCCTTTGGGAAAGAGATCATATCTCATTCATCTGTATATCTTCCACTTATAGTAAGGTATTATACTTCAGCAGCTCAATTAAAAACTTGCTAAGTTATTTTTTTAATTTTCTTCAGTTTTCACCCTTTCCTGAAATATAGCAATTCTTTATTATCAACCTTAATAGTATTTTTTAATTCATTTTAAAACTCTATTTCAGGAGCTATTTCCTATCATCTTGGATTTCGTGAATGAATCTGTGGTCATCCAAGAAAATTATTTGTTCAGCAACTATTTATCCCTTCCTATATAGAAGGTAGTAGGAGGATACAAACAGGAAAAAGTCAGATTCCCTAAAAGGAAGATAATAGAGAACATAAGTAGAAATGCCCTAATAAAAAGATACAGAAAAGTGTGTGACTTCAAGGAGAATATGATGACTCTTCATGGGAGATGGATTAAGTAGGGAATAATCCAGCCTGAAATTCCAAAGTAGAACCTTGTTTGTTTGTTTGTTTGTTTGTTTTTAGGAGGGGTCACATTACAATTTGTACTGATGGCACACATTGGTTGGTCATCTTATAATGCTTTTGTGTAATTATTTCTTGTTCATAAACTTATTATTATTATTTTTAGGTAGCATTTAGAGTGCTGAAGAGACTGCTCAATTCACTGGTTACTGTATAATGTGATGCCAAGTCCTGATGTGTTAAGTGCTGTTAAGACTTACTTCTCTTAAGGTTTTTCACAGGACATTTTGCACCACTCACACTACTTATAAAATCATTTCATAATCCAAAATTAATCTACAAAACAAGTATGTACTATGCATCATTACTAGTCAAACCAATAGATTAATTCCTAATCCAACTTGACTCTTCAGAACAGTAATATCTTTCATATCACCTTTCATTTCATTTTAAAACAAGTGGTGGAAGGACAGGTCAAGCATATATAAGTCATTGGTTAAACTTTTATTTTTCAGATGATATAAAATGTCTGCTGTGTTTACATTTCTTTTAAGTTATTATGATAAGAAAAGGGCAAGTACCAACAACCATTAGTCAATTTGATAAAATAAGGCAAACCTCACTGGAACTGAATGACAAAACATCATAGTTCATTTATTTCCTGAAAATCATTAACCCCTCTTTCATAAGAAAACTCTCACTGAATTTACTTTGATCTGAATACACATTGATTTTATCTCCACATACTGTATTAAATGTACTCTGTACAAATGAAGAAGTTAGGTGGCCCTGAAATTAAGTTGTTATTTTGTCTCATGATAATATAAAATCTCTCTGGAAAATAACGAGGTCATTGGTGACAGTAATCTGATCCAAGAAGATAGATGTCTAAAATAATGGATAAAGAATTAGGGTATCATTCACAAAAGAGAACGCATTTCATTTCAATGATGATTGAAAGGAAATTATCTGGCCTCAGAATGATAAAATGTATGTTACTCTCATTTCCATCTGTTCTCACTTTATCCATACTAAATCAATTAGTCTTCTGTTACTGTAAGGAAAAAATGCTTGTTGATTGATTGATGAGAAAATTAGTTTCCTACAAGTGTATATTAGTTTATTTCAATAATAACATAAGGAAAATATAGTTTTCACTTCAAATTTTAGGGCAGAATTTTCAATACCATAATGGTAACACTTGCAGCATAACTGTGCTAAGGCAATTCTTATGAGGTGCTATGCCACATTGGAAATCTCATGGAAAAATATCAGTCTGTTTCTGTTTGTTTGTTTATATTGTTCTTTAGATTCCACATATTAGTGAAATTATGTATTTATCCTTCTCTGACTAACTTATTTCACTTAGCATAATAACTTATAGGGAATTTTGGTTGACCATCTACCTTGTGAGCCATAATATCTGGAGTAAGTAGGAGAGGGGTGACACAAGTTCTAAGTTACCTAGTCCATATACACAAATAATTAATCATTAGTTGTTTTAATTGGAAAAATTGATCCAACTTTACTTACTCCCAAATAATCTGAAAGTATAATTTCTAACCCTTTCTGCATATACTCATTTGAAACAAATTGTATGTCTTCTGGAATCCAATTGAGTTTTTTTTCTCAATGCAAATCCAGTCCTTCAAGCCAGAGAGGTGCATAAACTATCACATTACCAAAAATGACTTCCCAGAGATTAGAAATGCAATTTGCAAAACTAGATAAAACCCCATAATTATCTCCATCAGAATTGCAGATACAAATGAGTCAGTTCCATAAACACTATGTGCTGTTGATAGACTTCTTGGTCCATGTTTGGTCTTCAAATATATCTTCACTTCATTCTTGGGCAGTCTAACCACCCTGCTGATTCTGCATATTGTGATCAGATACTCAAAATATGCCAAAGCAATATAGCCAGTTAATCAACAAGGCAAATTAAATAAATGAAAAGGAAATTATTGACTTTGTTATTTGTAATCATGGAGAATGAGCCAAATGATTAGCCAAACTTATTTTTCAATCTATTATTTTAGCTTCATACAAAATTATAGCAATGTGTGAGACTTTTGTTGTTGTTACAGTTGCCATTGTCTTTACTTTCTGTACTGTTTTGGACAAAAGAGTTCCCTTTGGAGTCCCTATAATACTAGTTCTGAATATGATCATCTCAAAATACTGGTATACATTGCTAGCAGACACTGAATAACTGCTGTGGTATTCTACATATATATGCATATAATTCACTCATATGGTGTAGAAGAGTGCTAGAGAAACTAAAAAGTAATGATGGAGTCACTGAGACAAATATTTCAGAACGTAGAAACAGAGTCACCAGAGATATACACTCAATATATCTCTATATAGTTTTTTATTAGCTTAGCAACTTTTCTATTTTCATTTTGAAATATCTAGAAATGGTCAACACAAAAGCAATGTCACAATGCTTTACAGTTCCTTGGCATATTTAAAGTGCTGACTGGTGAATCTTAAAACACAATTAGGCTAAATCCATAAGAGGAAACAAAAAAAGAAAAACACTGGAAACAGAATAGAGTTTTCTCAGTGATAAAAAAATGATATGATCCAGGAAATATTGGATTGATTAAAGAATGTAAAATGATATCTAGCACTTAGTGAATGCTCAATAAATATTAGTGTGTAAAATGTGAAATAAACTAGAGTCACTTATTTTTATAAGCTTTAAACTGGAGCTGGGAGGCCATTAAGATAAGGAGTCTTATGCACATCCTCATCATACAGAACATGAACTTCCTAACTGGGGCACAACATAAATATTATGAGAACACTGCAATAACACCTGAAACATGTTACGATGGTGGACTTTTACTTAGCGGTGGCCTTAGCAATCAGTTGTGCTTGGCCAAGGTTAACCTTATGCCAGTAGCACCAATTAAAAATTTTTGTGAATGAGTTAATGCAAACCTCATTTTGCATTTTAAACCCCCCTGAGATTTGTTCTTTTGCAGAACACTATTTGAGTTGCTACCCTAATCAGTGTTACCCAAATTGGAATTCTTGGATTCCAAATAAATGCTTTTCTTTTTCTTTATTTTATCATTGCGCCTTAACAAGTAAAGTTAACATTTCTGGTGTCAGAAGTGAGATCTGAGGCAATCTCACTGTTGTAAACACCAGCATCTCCTTGAGTGAGATGCAATGCCCACACAAGTCTTTTTGAGTTCACTGCTTCCATGAACCATTCTGCTTTTCAGCAATGAGTCTTATCAAGCTCAGTGTTCTTTCATTTGTGGTCATTACATTTTGGGGGGATCAGATGAATAATTGCCCTGGAATAGTACTGTATCATGGTGCCAGTGTGCAGCTACACCATTCCTTACTCTTGAGTACTCTGATTTCTTTGTGCAGTCCATCAAGTGTGGTATTATCTTTGTCCCTCTGAAAGATTTATCATCTACTAGGGTCTCCAGATGATTTTATATTTTAAAACAGTAGTTCTTCAAGTTGAAAGTCTCAATCTCATTGAACAGATAACCCCAATGTTGATTTAAAATTAGAGTGGTCCCTGAGGACTATTTTGAAGTCCTAAAATTTGTTTTCCTGCACATAAACTTAAAAGCCTTGGAACTAAATAAATTGAATTAGAGTTTAAGACAAAGAAATGAATTTTAATTGGTATGCTGAAGCTTCTATAACACAAAATGACCTCAGGTTTATCTCTAGATCCTTAAATCATGCAAATAGACATCTTCAGTTAAAAAACAAAACAAAATAAAACTTTGACCATCTGAGTACATAACCTTAACCTATTTCATGTACCAGAAACACAGTTTCTATCCAACTATTACTTTGCATTTTGTACCTGAGATTTGGCTAAAATTTGTGACATAAATGCTAGTTTAAATGTTTTGGTTTACTAAAAGTAGGCATGTCTTCAAAATTTGTCAACATGAATAATAACTAAAGATGATGGTTAACTATTTAATGTCTATCCAAAACTAATTGTCAAAAGCAAGTAATTTAAAATTTTGGGGTCATGTTTTGTTTTATGCCATGTTAAAATAAATACATTATTTTATTTTAAGGGAGAATATACTTCTAAAGGTTTGAAATGTGTTCTTAAATTTGCTGATCTACTACAGAATGCAAATACATGATAGTTTACATAGCTTTCTTTTTAGGATCCACTGGAAAGTAAAGATTTTGAAAAGTTTAAAGTGTTGAAAAAAGAGCGGGAAATAAAAAATGAACTAAAGGGAAAATTCCAAAACACCTATAATAATGACTAAATTAATTCTGCACACACTATGTATATTGATGCTGAGAGAAAGAAAGCAAAGCAGCAAACATCAGTTTGGAAGATGAAAAACAACAACACTCCCATGAAGATATCTCCTACTGTGAAAGGGTTTGCTGTAATTTCTTGTTTTTTAAACTATAGTCACAGAGCAGTGATAAATTATAATTAACATTTATTTAAATAAACTAATACAAGATGGAGGCATAGGTAGATATACTTTGTCTTCTCTAACAATCAAAAGAAGGACAACAAATTTAAAGCAAACAAAAAAAAGCAAAACTGCCAGAAAATCAAACAATATGGATGTCTAACAACCAAGCAGTTAAAGAAGAAATATCCATTCAGATCGGTAGGAGGGGCAGAAACAGACAGCTGGGCGAGGGGAGAGGACATGTAGCAAGGCAGTGGCTGGAGGACTGGGGCAGGCCAGGCAAAGACTGGCAGATAGACAGATCTCACATTTGCATGAGGAAAACCCAGGAGGAACAACTGAGGAGCGAGACCGAGCGCACAACCCAGGGTTCCAGCATGGGGAAATAAATCTTTGAAACCTCTGGCTATAAAAACCTGTGGGGTATGTGGTGGGGGGAGAGGCTCCCAACCTCACAGGATAGTTTGGTGGAGAGACTCATGTAGTCCTAGATCATACGCAAGTTGACGCACTTGGGAATCAGCACCAAAAGGGTCCAGTTTGCTTGTGAATTCACAACTCCTGGATTCATTGATCTTTTGAATTGTCCTTTTAGTCTCTATGTCATTTAATTCTGCTCTGATCTTATTTCCTTCCTTCTACTCACTCTGGGCTTTGTATATTGTTCCTCTAGTTCTTAGCGATGTATGGTTAGGTTGTTAATTTGAGAGTTTTCTAACTTTTTTTAGGTAGGCATCTATTTCTATAAACTTCCCTCTCAGAACTGCCTTCGCTGGGTCCCCTAGGTTTTGGACTGTTTGTGTTCATTTTCATTTGCTTCTAGAAGCTTTTTGATTTCTCCCTTGATCTCATTATTAACCTATTCTTGTTTTATAGCATGGTATTCAATCTCCATGAATTTGAATATTTTGGAGTTTTTTCCCTTGAGGTGGGTTTCTAGTTTCCTGCCATTGTGATCTGAGAAAATATGTGCTATGACTACACTTTCTTGAATTTGTCAAGGCCTATTTAGTGCCCTACCATTTGTTCTAGCTTTGAAAATGTTCTATATGTATTTGAAAAATATATATATTTTGATTACTTTTGTGAACATTTCTGTATATATCATTAGTTCCACTTGATCTAGAGTTTTGTTCATTGCCAAAATATCCTTGTTGATACTTTGTTTGAAATATCTCTTTATTGCTGACTGTGTGGTGCTTAAATCCCCTAGTATAAGTGTGTGTTGCTGTCTCTATCTTTCATGACAACCTCCAAAATTTTCCTTATAAATTTGTGTGCTCCTATGTTGGATGCATATACATTTAAAATGCTTCTATGTTTTTTTAATTGATGCTTACCTTAACTATTAAGTGTCCTTCTCTGCCTCTTTTTATGACCTTTGTTTTTAAATCTATTTTGTCTGATATAAATATTACTACCTGAGCTTTCTTTTTTCATGTTCTTTTGCTTGGAATATTTTTTTCCATCCCATTACTATCAGTCTGTGCAGATATTTTTTTCTGAGGTGAGTCTCTTGTAGCAGCGTATGTGTGAGTCATGTTTTCTTATCAATTCAACTACCCTATTTCTTTTGATTGGGACATTTAATCCATCTACATTTAAGGTTACTATTGATATGTACTTACTCACTTTTTCCATACCTGTGCTTCTCTCTCTCTCTCTCTCTCTCTCTTTCTCTCCCTCCCTCCCTCTCTCTCTCTTTCTGTCCTTTTTATAGCAGGCCCTTTAGCATGTGTTGCAATGGTGGCTTGGTTCACGCATACTTTTTAGCCTTCTTTTGTCTGGGAAGCTCTTTATTTCACCATCACCTTTAAATGAGAACCTTGCTGTATAGAGTAGTCTTGGTTGTAATTTCTTGTTTTTCATCATCTGGTGTTCTGAACCAGTCCCTTCTGACTTGTAATGTTTCTGTTGAGAAATTCACTAATAGCTTTATTGGAGCTCCCTTGTATGTTACTTGCTCTTTCTCCTTTGCTGTCTTTAATATTCTCTCTTTGTCTTAAAAATTTGGCATTTTAATTGTGATGTATCTTAGAGGAGGTCTCTTTGGGCCCATCCTGACTGCAACTATCTCTGCTTTCTGAAATTTCATGTCTTTTCCCCTCACCAAGTTATGGAAGTTTACTTTTATTGTTTTTTCAAACGTTTTTATTTTTCTCTTGGTCATTTTCTCCTTCTTCTGATATTCCTATGATACAAATGTTACTTTTCATGTTGTCCTGAAGTTCCCTTAAGCTATCATTATTCTTTTTAGGTCTTTTTTTTTTTCATTTTCTTGCTATTCCTGCATATTTCTTTCTACTTTGTCTTCCAGCTCACTGATTTGGTCCTCTGCTTCATAAAGCCTATTTTTAATTCATTTTAGTTTATTTTAAATTTCAAGTATTGTATTTTTCATTTCTTCCTGGATTTTGTTTATAGTTTCTATTTCCTTTTTCATGCAACTGTAGTTCCCATTCAGTTCCTTGTAGTTGTCACTGAGTTCCTTGAGCATCCTAATAAGCATTTTAAAAAATTCTATGTCAGGTAGATTGCTCGCCTCAATTTTATTTAGCTCTTTTTCTGGGGATACTTCCATTACTTTTGATGGGAGATCCTATCCTTTTCTCTCCATTTTATCTGACTCTTTTTGTTTGTTTCTGTGTCTCAGGATTCTCTGCTTTGCCTGCCTGTCTTCATTGGGTGGACTTATGTGGTAGGAGTGCTGTAGGACTCAGTGGTACAATCTCTTTTATCACCTAATCTGGATACTCTAATATTGCCTCTTCTTCCATTTGTATGGGTTCTCTTATTGTACTTGGACTTTGCTTGTTTGTGGCTCATTCATTGGTGGTTTCTACCCTCTAGCTGGCTGACTGGTAGTCACAACCTCCACCATGTCTTGTATGCTATTGTACAGGTATTGGTTAACAAAACAATATTACCTGAAAACCAAAACCCCTATGACACCAGCAATATCAATAACATTTGAGCAAAGATTAATAAAGGTGGAGAGATATTAAGAATATTATTACATAGCAAAGAGGAAATATGAGAAGACTAAAAGGAAAATTATTTTGAGTGGGAAGTGGGAGGAGAAATAAGAGTAGGAAATAGAAATGAGGCAAGAAAAGGAGAGAATAAAATTTAAAACCTAAGTAAAACAGGGAAGGGTGACTGCAAAAATGGAATAAGAAAAAGGAAGAGTATACTATGAGGTTTGAAGTAAAATTAAAAAGGTATTGAACCAAGGGGCACCAAACTGCTGCCAAATCACAGTAGGGTCAATAACAATGACAGCTGAGTGTAGATTAATAAAGGTGGAAAGGGAATAAGAATATTATGAAAAAGTGAATAGGAGATGTCAATATTAAAGAAAAAGGATTTTGAGAGAATGGTGGAAGAAAACAAATAAGAATAAGGAATATAACCTAGCCTATGAAGGGAGTAAATTTAAATTCCTAACTCAGCTGATTAAGGGAAGGGTGAAGGCAAAATCAAGAAAGAGAAGAACAGAGTATCTTATGGAATTCAAGGCACAAACAAATATAAATTATGTTGGAGGAGAACAACAGTAACTATGATATCCTCACCCAACTAGCCACAGTTTATAGAGGTGTAAAGGAAATAAGACTGTTATAAGAGGTGGAAAAAGAATGTGAGCTGATGTGGGAAGGAATAATGCTTTTGCAAGGGTAGATGGAAGAGACATATTAAAAGTAAAGAAAAGAAACATGGCATAGTGTGGGAGAAAATAAGGTTTACAACAATAAGAAAAGTCAGGAAGAAGGCTAAATGGAACAAGAACAAGGAAGGGTGTGATGTGGAATTTGAAATAACAATAATAGGAAAAAATTGAAGAATATATAATCTAAATTAAAAGAATAGAAAATAACTGGCCAAGAGTAGTGAGTTAGTTGAAATACAATTGAAGCAAAAGAAGAAATATTAAAAGACAATGTGAAAGGAAAAATAAGAAAGAAGAAAAAACACAAGTTCTGATATAGAGCAACATGAAATTTGTCTCAGCTGCTGGTGTTCACCTTCTGACTTCTTTCTCAATCCATCTGTGTTTTATCACTCAATGTCCTGGGTTGTGTCCTCGAACTTCTGGCAAACCCAACCATATCTCCTTCACCTTTCTGTAGAGGAATATTCTGTTGCTTTTGAGAGGGTGGGGCTTCTGTGTCTCCCTGTGGAGGCAGTGTTCAGTCTTCTGGGAAAATTGTGGGTGTCTTCCCCCTATCCCTACACATCCTATCTTAGTTATCCCAGTCTATTTTCAATAATGTATAGTTTCAGATTAAATAGTTGTTCATATGGAGGTGGGGCAATCTGTGTAAGATTGTAAGCTTTCTGCTGCTAGGATTAGATGGCAGCTCAGTGTTTGAGCCAAGGCAGAGTAGAGGCCTGAGTCCCCTTTCCTGCACACTTTCTGAATTTTCTGCTTTGATGGCTTCAGTGAAATAGGGCCTTAGGACCCAGTGTACTTTTTCTCCCCATGAAGAGTTCAAAATGGACCCTTTTGGACCTTAGTCTTGTGGTCTTTCTCTTGCAGAAATGCCCCTGTAGTATTGCTAAACCTGCCCAGATGGTTTTGCAGATCATCCCCAGCTCTTTCAGGAGGTGGGAGCTGGGTGCAACCCTCCCTTCCCAGAGATTATGCCAAGGAAAGGGGCCCAGTCTGGCCTCAAATAATCTCAGTTGCACAGTTCCAAACCCACCACCCTCACAGCACACTGTGGCCCATACCCTTTACTACCTTCATTCTGTACTGTTGTGCCAGGCTGGGACTGCAAAACCACCTCATTGTGTGCCCCTTTGATCAATCTTCCTTGCTGTACTGAGTGGGAGCAAATCATGCCCAAAGTCCTCCCTCCTTGTTGGCAGGGCAGCTGCCCATGCAGGGTCCCCACCCAGCATGCCTTATCCCCCTTTTAAAAATCTCCAGGCATTCCCACTGTAGGAATGAGCCACTGTCCAGCTTGCCACTCACTCTACCTCTCCAAAATGTCAACAGTCTATCATAGTCATGTCCAGCTACAGCCATCCTCCTCTTCGAGATCCAGGTGCAGATCAATAATGGCATCTGCCACTGCAACTATGCGTGTGCCACTTCCTGTGTGTATAGGCAGCTTGGTTCTCCCCATTGATGTTGCATATCAAAGTTGTTCCTAGAGTGGATCTGATGATTCCCCATCCTGGTTTGGGAGGGAGCTTCTAGACTACTATCTCTGACCAGGCTTTCCATGGATGCAAGCCCCGTGGCTGTGGACCCTGTGGCAGCCACAGTTGCTGGCACCACACCAGGGGATTTTTCCTGTCCTTATAAAAACTCCTTACCACCCATTATGAAGCATCCTCTGTACTCTTTGGCTTCCCAACTTCACATCAACTAAGATTCCATTGATTGTTCACTTTACTTTTCAGAAAGTCAGCTAAGTGTCTGAGTTGGGTGGAAGAGCAAGCAAGTGAACTCAGCTCCCAACTACTTGACTGCCATCTTCTGAATCCTCATTAAATACATTTTAATATCAAAAGTATACTGGTACAAAATTAGATTCATCTTTTATTTCCATTATAAGGAGAAAGTTTCATGGCCTTGAATGTAATCTGCCTAAGAAACAAAAATTCTGTATTTTGTCTTTATCAGGTCTTTGCTCAGAATTGTTGAGTCTTCTTATTATTAAAAAGGTAAGGATTTTTGCATCTGTGCAAACTTACATACTTGCCACTGATTTTTTAGAAATTATTTTTGCTAGAAAAATAATTAAGCATTGTTTATAATGATGGTATTTTGTTTACTCCACTGCCCTCTTTTATTTTATTTTTTATTTATTTTATTGTTGTTCCATTAGAGTTGTCCCTATTTTCTCCCCACTACTCCCCCCACCCCCTCCAAACCCACCTCCCTCCCCTGCTTCCACCCTCCCCCTTTGTTTTGTTCATGTGTCCTTTATAGTCGTTCCTGAAAACACTTCTCCCCACTGTCCACTCCCCCCTCCACTCTAGCTATTGTTACATTGTTCTTAATTTCAATGACTCTGGTTATATTTTGTTTGTTTTTATCTTTTGTTGATTATGTTCCAGTTAGAGGTGAGACCATATGGAATTTGTCCCTCACCACCTGGCTTATTTCACTTAGCATAATGCTCTCCAGTTCCATCCATGCTGTTGCAAAGGGTATAAGCTCCTTCTTTCTTTCTGCTGTGTAGAATTCCATTGTGTAAATGTACCACAGTTTTTTGATCCACTTATTTGCTGATGGGCACTTAGGTTGCTTCCAGCACTTGGCTATTGTAAATTGTGCTGCTATGAACATTGGGGTGCATAGGTTCTTTTGGACTGGTGTTTCAGGGCTCTTAGGGTATAATCCCAGCAGTGGAATTGCTGGGTCAAAAGGCAGTTCCATTTTCAGTTTTCTGAGGAAATTCCATACTGTTTTCCACAGGAGCTGCACCAGTCTGCATTCCCACCAACAGTGCACTAGGGTACCAATTTCTCCGCATCCTCTTCAACACTTGTCTCTTGATTTGTTTATGTTGGCCATTCTGACTGGTGTGAGGTGGTATCTCATTGTGGTTTTAATTTGCATCTCTCTGATGGTTAGTGATGCTAAGCATCTTTTCATGTGTCTCTGGACCCTCTGTATGTCCTCCTTGGAGAAGTGTCTGTTCAACTCTTTTGCCCATTTTATAATTTTTTTTGTCTTCCTGGAGTAGAGTCATGTGAGTTCTTCATATATTTTGGAGATCAAGCCTTTGTCCAAGTTGTCATTGGCAAATATGTTTTTCCATACGGTTGGTTCTCTTTTCATTTTAATGCTGTTTTCTTTAGCCATGCAGAACCTTTTTAATTTGATGAGATCCTATTTGTTTATTCTTTCCTTTATGTCCCTTGCTTTAGGGGGCATATTTGTGAAGATGTTGCTATGTGGAATGTCTGAGATTTGCTTGCCAATGTTTTTCTCTAGGACTTTTATGGTGTTACAACTTATATTTAAGTATTTTATCCACCTTGAATTTATTTTTGTGTATGGTGTAAGTTGGTGATCAGGTTTCATTTATTTTTTTTGCATGTAGCTGTCCAGATTTCCCAATACCATTTGTTGAAGAGGCTATTTTTGCTCCACTTTTTGCTCCCCCACCTTTGTAAAATATTAATTGACTATAGAGACTTGGGTTTATTTCTGGGCTCTATGTTCTGTTCCATTGGTCTATGTACCTGTTTTTATGTTCATACTAGGCTGTCTTGATTACAGTGGCCTTGAGAACTATATGCTAAGAAATTTCAAAACCTAGATGAAATGGACACATTTCTAGAAAAATAAAATCTACCAAAACTCAATAAAGAATAAGCAGAAAGTCTGAAAAGACCAATAACACCTCATAGAATTAAAACAGTAATTTAAAAAGCTTCTGAGACCAGAAGCTTTGCACACAAAAGTCCTGTACCAGATGGTTTCACAGGAGAATTTTACAAAGCATTTTAGGGAGAGCTAACCAGCATCCTCCACAGATTATTTCAAAAAATTCAAGAAGATGGAAGACTCCCAAACTCTTTTTTGAAGCCAACATCATCCTAATCCCAAGACCAGATAAAGACATAACAAAGAGAGAAAATTTCAGTCCAATATCACTGATGAACATAGATGCTAAAATCCTCAATGAAATATTGGCAAACCTCATCCATCAATACATTAAAAAAATCATACACCTAACTCTTTAATTTTTGACAAAGTTTTCCATATCCAAAATAAAGTCTTTTTCACTTTAGAATAACTTTTTTTTAAATTTTAGGATCCCTGAAACATCTCAAAAATCCTTTCGCTGTCCCTTTCTCCCTCTCCCCCTCTCTCTCTCTCTCTCTCTCTCTCTCTCTATATATATATATATATATATATATATATATATATATATATAGACATAGACATAGTTTAGACATAGTTTATATATATAGTTTTATATATAGATTTATATATACATATATATGTGTATATATATATATCATTTTAAAACAAATCAGGTTTGTTCAGTGTATTAAATTACATGGAATTATTATCAAATAACAATAATACTAAGCCTTCTTTTGTTGCATTTATATAGGTGTATGTAATAGTTTTAGAAATTATATAACATTCATAGAAATCTCATGTACCCTAGTATAATATTATCATTCCTAATCTCAACTATTAACCTTAAATCCTAACTGCCACAAAAATAACCAAAATCTTTTTTTAATTGCATTGTAAGATACTCTCATCAAACCTCTAATCTTTGCAATTATTTTATTTAGTCATTTACAAAGTTGTTTCACTCTGAGGTTTGCAAAAGTGTTTCTAAAAAATGCTTCATCTTCAAGAAGATTCATGGAAAAGACCCTGACAAATTCACTAGAATGTAGGTATTTGATAACATTAAGAACATAGCACTAATCTGAGTTAAAAAAATTTAGAACTTTAATGGAAAACTGATAGATTTAAAAACTGCTAACTCAAGATCAAGATTAACAAGAACTAATTAGAGGGAACTGAATGAACTAATGAGCATGATTGTACTTTTTATGAGTTCTTATGCTTGCTCTATAATGTTTTACTTTTTTAGCTTTAAGGAAACATTTCTGATGAGGATCCTGGCCTACAGGATCCATGTGTTGAGTTGTAGGACAAATACACATAGACTACAGAAATCCTGTGGAGAAAAAGGGACAACATGGCCTCTCTCTCTCTTTCTCGACTTCTGCCTGGACAGGCTTTTATTGTTTTTCTGGGTATATTACATGGTGAGTAGTCCTCATTTACTATGCACAGGTTCACTGCAAGGGACTACCTTTTACAGATAACAAAGGAAAGAATGCTGCTAATTACTTCAAAGAGAAGGATGTTGCAGACCAAGGGGAAAAGTGGTTGAACCGGTCACATTCCATATTTAGGAGGTTTAGCACAGACTTTAGGAAGTTACAGTAAACACTTGCTGCCTCAATTCAGGGTGAGGGAATTTTAGTAAAAGCAAGACTCATAGCAGTCTAGGTACCATGCAGGCTTGTTTCCCCATGGGAAAACCTCTCTTTGGGCATAGTCCCGTGTGCCACTTGCTCCCCACTGGTTTTCCATGTCCAAGCTGAGCTACAATTTCAGGCCATGCAAAGCAATTCCCTACAATTTCCCTTATAATTCTATGACATATAATTTGATAAACTATACTTTTGTAAATCAAGATGAAACATTTATCTTTTTTATCCCTTCATGATTTTCCAGAATTTAGAAATGCTTATTAAATAATATTATTTTTCATGAAAATATATGTATTTGCATTAGTAAAATGAAGAATCCATTCTCTTTGTAGCCTAAAACATTTGAAATTATAGTTATATTACCAAATCAATATTCTTACTGTCCATGAAGTTTTTGGAATAGTATTATTCTTAGTAGCCTTCTTATGTGCATCACCTTCCTAAGGAAGATCTACTTAATTAGCTGTATTTTTCTTTAGTGACTTCCTTTATTATGTTTTAAGTGGTGACCAGACAGTACTTTGTTAGAATCTGTTTAATCCTATCTGGAGTCTTTGCTTCCTTTGAGGGCAGTTCTGTTGGAAAATGGAAAGATAATTTTCAAGTGAAAGATTATTCTCTAACCATAGCTGCATCAGCAAACTCCACTGATCTTTGGATTCCTTAGCAAGGCTTTTATTAGATAATCGCATAGTGCTTAATCATCTCCTTGCAGAAAAGGACCACTTTTGTACCATAATAAACACCTCTCATTTTACCTGGATAAATATTCTAGTAACATTGAATTAGAACTTGATAAAATTAGAAAAAGAGCACAGGACATCTCTAGTGCAATGTCTTTTATAAAAACATTCTGGTTTCTTGTCCATGTTTTTAGCTGGCTTCCTTTAAATATAACCACTTGGTTAAGATCAAGACTTAAAATATTAATCCAAGATGGTGGAGGAGTAAGTGAAAACCACACTACCCTCCTCCCAGGACAAATCTGGAATTACAACTAAATTGCAGAAAAATCATCTATAATAACCAACTGAACAATACTTGGAGAGAACCCATGTAACCACAGACAGACAGAAGAAACCCTTCACCACAATGTGAATAGTACAGAGTGTGGAGGAAACACAAGAGACCTCGATGGGCTCCCATGGGAAGCAGCTGAACTGCTAGAAGGAAATTTCAGTGGCCAAGGTGCTCCACCTCAGATGTGTGGGGTCCAAACTCCAAGCTGTTTTCCCAGCCTATTTAGATTTAAGATTCAAGAAAGATAATTTTCTATAATATTTTGTTCTATCCCCAGTAGAAATACAAAGCAATCTTTATAACTGGAAGGATATGGATATTTTCTTCTTAATTCTCTATATGTATGACTTCTTAAATGGTAGTTGCAACCAAAATCTGAGTCAATTTGTGATTTTTTTTCTTGTTTGTCATATAAAAATATTTGACTAGCCTTACATTTTCATCTGTAACTTAATAGGAAGGACCAGATTTACCCTCTTGCCTTAACTAAAAGTCAATAAAAATGTTTAAAGAATGGTTTTAAGATTTTGGATAAGAGACATTACAGAACAGTATTTCTGAAAGAAAAGGGAGAAATGAAGTAAGCCTTATTATTGTCTGAGCTTGCTTTATGGAGAGTTTTCAGGCTGTTGCACAAGAAGCCAGGCCAAAACAGAGCCTCACAGTTTTCTAAAGTTGAGATAAACTTCAGTATTCAGGGAAATCATGGCAGATAGATCTCATAGGGTAGAGTACCATAGAGAAGAGAGCTGCCCAGAAAAATAAAGTTCTGAAGTGCTACAGATGGTTTCCCTTGGATTTTTGGCTATATACTTACCTGCATATGTATGTCCAGAACCTACTGAGTTCAGGGAAATAAAAACACTTAAAGGAGCAAGAAGAAAAAAATCCTGAAGGTCATATGAGGGCTGGCATACTCATGTACCACTAAACTAAAGTGGCAAGACTTTCTAAAAGGTGGGGAATCAAATAGCATCCTCAGAAAGGTATTTGCATCATAGTGGGGCCATATTAGTCTTAAGCTAATGAATATCTGCTTAACAAAATTTTAAAGACACAAAAAGAACAAATTATTTCCTAGTAACTTACCTGCATCCAGGAACAAATGTCTAAATTTATTTAAATGTATACCAAAATATCTAGCATCAGTGATATAAATTTCACAATCTCTAATATTCAATAAGAAATTAACAGGAATATAAAGAAACAGGACAATTTGATTCTTTTTAAAAAGATTTTATTTATTTATTTTTAGACAGAGGGGAAGGGAGTGAGAAAGACAGAGAGAGAAACATCAATGTGTGATTGCCACTTGCACACCCCCCACTTAGGGACCTGGCTGGCAACTCAGGCATGTGCCCTGACTGAAAATCGAACCAACAACCCTTTGGTTTGCAGGACAGTACTCAATCCACTAAGCCACACCAACCAGGATTTTATGATTCTTAATGATAAAAACAATCAATGAAAGAGATCAACAAGTGAGGCAGATAATATATTTAATAAACAAATTAAATAAATATTATATTATGTTAATAATATAATACTATTATAGTGTTATATTATATATTATAATAATCTTATATACTAATACTAATAATGCTAGTAATACTAATATAATATATAATGCTATCATATGTTAATGTATAATACTTTATTATATAATACATGTATGTGTTCAAGAAGTTAGAGAAAAGCATATGCATAGTAAATGTAGAAATGAAAGACATAAAATGACTCAAAATAAACTTCTAGAGATGAAAAATAGAAGATCAGAATTGAAGAATGCACTTTATGTTATTAATAGCAGAATGGACACTGCAAATAAAATGTTAGTAAATCTAATAGAAATTATCAAAACTGAAAAAACAAAGAGGTAAAGTGCAAGAAAAATGCACAGGCCATCAGAAAGCTGTGGAACAATATCAGGTGTGAAAAAGGTGAGTTTTGCCACTTCTATTTACTATTTTACTGAACATCCTTACCAGTATAATAATGAAAGGAAAAGAAATAAAAGGCATCTTGGTTGGAAAAGATGTTGAACTGTCTTTATCCACATATGACATAATCATCTATTTGCAAAACATCAAGGACTCCTCAAAAATGTTTGGAATGTGAATTTATCTTTTTTTTGGGGGGGGCACTAATCAACCCACTATACATAGTTAGGCAGTTTCTTGTTTTAATTTATCAGGGTGATATTGGTTAATAAAATTATGTCTGTTTTAGGGGTATATATCATCTGTAAATTATATCGTGAGTTCACCATCCCTAAAAGTTTCATTTCATCACCATTTATCGCCCCTTTACCTTTTACCTCTCCCCATACCCTTTCCCTTCTAGTAATCACCATACTATTGTTTCTCTATAAGGGTTTCTTCCCTCAATCCTTCCTCTTTATCACACAGCCCCCATACCCACCTCTCCTCTGACAGCTGTCAGTCTGTTGTTTCTATCTTGTTTGTTAGTTTATTTTGTTCATTAGATTCTATATATAAGTGAAATCATATGGTATTTCTCTTTCTCTGACTGGCTTATTCACTTAACCTAATACTCTCCAGGTCCATCCATGCCGAGTAGTATTCAATTATGTAAGTGTACCACAAAAGTGAGAACATTTTATTAGTGTCAATAATAAGGAATAATAAATATTCTAGTAAACATTTGCAAAAAAAATTAAACATACACCTACCAAATAATCCAGCCATTTCACTCCTAGGTATCTTTTAAGAGACATCAATCACATAAAGGTCTTTATATGAAAGCTCATTTTTAATAGCAAAAGAGAGAGACAACCCAAATGCCCATCAAAATGGATAAATTTCATGATATATCCCATACAGTGGAATACTACTAAGCAGCTAAACCTATAACGTGGAGAAATCTTAAAACAATTATGCTGAAAACAGAAGTCAGGCAAAAATAGTACATACTGTATAAAGTCATCTATTTGAAATTGCAGAAAACTTAAACTAATCTATTATGACAGAAAGCAGATCATTGCTGACCTGTGGATGGGGAAAAAGGAGAAGGGATTATACAAAGACATGAGGAAACTTTTGGGTGTGATATATTTGTACCTCATCTTTTAAAAAATATTTTATTTATTTATTTTTAGAGAGATGGGTAGAGAGGCAGAGAGGGAAAGAAACATCAATGTGTGGATTCCTCTCATGTGCCCCATACTGGGGACCTGGCCCACAACCCAAGCATGTATCCTGACTGGGAATTGAGCTGATGACACTTTGGTTTGCAGGCTGGCACTCAATCCACTGAGCCATACCAGCCAGGTGCAGTGATAGTCTCATTGGTATATACATAGTCCAAACTAATCAAGTTGTACAATTTTAATACTTGTCATTTATTTTATATACCTCAGTAAAGCTGTAAAAATAAAAATTAAATGCTCTACATATATTTCTTGACTTTTGCAATCAAACTGCTTTCCCAGGCTATAAATGAAAGGGATGGTGTATATTGGTTTGGTCTTGCCATTAAGGAATATCTTTTCCCAATTTCCTCTTCTTTCACAGTCTGCCAGATATCTGTCTCAGTAATTAGACCATTGGCCTCACTCAATTCTCTGAGGCCCTCATTCGTATTCCTCTCTTGCTGGCTTCTCTTCCAACACTAAATTTATTGTACATATAATTTCAATCATATCTGCTATCTTCAAGGCTAAGTTGAATGGGAAGCTACCAGATTGGTGAGATTTGAGGTCAATGTAATTTCCTCCTTCTCACAAATATCTTCTCCTTTCATCTTTGTCTTTTTTTCTATGAAATTCTCAGCAATTCTTGCAGTTAGGCAATGCAAGCTGGAGCATTTGCTTTGGAAGAACACTGTTAAATGGAAGAACACTGTTAAAATCTGAATTCTCTCAAGCAAACACATTAGCACACATTAGTTAATTAGATTAACTAGCTGTCCTATTGGAAAACACAGATAATTTCCCTTTGAGGAACTGAAGTGTGTTCCAGGAGTTTCAAGGAGGAAAAGCACAGAAATCACAAAAACAAATTAGGAGCAGTGGTGGATAGGGGAAGACAGGCTAGGGGATACTGATAAGTCACTAAGAAGGCTGGGCCTCAAGGATGCTTGGAGAGAAGGAGACTTTTGCTAAAGGAAAATTGTGCTCTATTTATTAATTTGCCTATAGCAGGTCTTAACAAAAAACTTTATAGAGAGAAATGGAAAAAATATTTATCAGAAAATGGAACTGACTTAGAGTGCCAAGGAGCAATAAGGGTGCCCCAACATTGTCTCATGGTAGCTCTTTTTTACTATATTCCTTTCATATTGCTATTACATACATATTTTCACTCTGAATTTCTAGAGTGAGAAGGAGTTAAGAGAATGAATTAGATAAATATGACTTCAGAGGAAAACACTATACTTTCTAATAGTATATATACCCTAGACAAATTTAATAAATATTTGCAGAAAAATTTTTGTATACCAGTAAGCATAAATATTTTTCTATTTATATATCTGTAAGTATGAAGATACATGTGATTGTTTTCTTAGTTTTATTGAGATATAACTAACATACAGCATTGTATACATTTAAGGTATAGAGCATAATGATTTTGACTTACAAATATTGTGAAATAATTATCACCATAAGTTAGTTAACTTATATAGATCTGTCATCTCATATAGATACAAAAAAAGATGTTTCTCTTATGATAATAACTTTTTGGATCTTCTCTCTTTAATAACTATAAAATGTATCATACAACCATGTTAATCATAGTCATCATGTATATCACAACCCAAGTACTTATTTCTCTTATAACTGGAAGTTTGTCCTTTTTAACACCTTCATTAATTCCCCCTCCCCACCTGATCTCTTTTTCTTTGAGTGTTTTTTTTAGATTCCACATACAGTATCTGTCTTTGTTTTACTTATTTTACTTAGCATAATGTACTCCAAGCCACTCATTTTGTTGCAAATGGAAGGAATTCCTTTCCTTTGTGTCTGAATTACACACACACACACACACACACACACACACACACACACACACACCTATATATCTCACAGCTTTCATTTATCCCTTGATGATCACCTAGCAGTTAGGTTGTTTTTATACCTTAGCTATTGTAAATAGATGCTGCTATAAACATGGGGCTGCAGATAACCATTTCTGCTCTCTTTAATATAGAGATTTTTCCTTCACATATATTCTCAGCCATGGAATTTCTGGATCATATAACAAGTCTATTTTTAATTTTTGAGGACCCTCAGTACTGTTTTCCATTGTGGCTGAGATACATGTGCTTGTAATGTCATGTAAATACGTTGAGCTTGGGTCTAAAGACCATACTGGTGGGATATTAAAGATTAGGCTATTCAGCTTAAGCTCTACTTGAGTAACTCAGCATTTTGAATATTTGGGGTTTTTATTCTCCAAGTATACTTCTCATGGCTTTCTTTCTAATTCCCTGGTACTTTTCTTTCATTTTCTTTTGACAATTATTCCTTAACCCTTCAATGTCTAAACTTTGCAAAGATTTCAAAGCTGATTCTATATTTACATCCTCAGTAATGTAATCCAGTCTCATGGTTTTAATATAAGTTATATGCATACAACTAACAAATTTGTATCTCAAACCATGACCTTTCTCCTAACACCAGACTCCTTCATACCTATTGCCCAGTCAGTATATCCACACAGATATTAATAAACAGTTCAAAACAGAACTGCTGAATTCTTCCTCTAAATCTTCTCCTTCCCAAATCTTATACTTTTGCCTAATTAGGTTCTCCCCTTTCTTACAATTGCTCAGCCCAAGGACCCTGAAGTTATTCTTTACACCTTTTTATTTCAGCTACATCTAATTCACCTGCAAATCTTATCTGCAAAGATAGATTTACCACAAAACTAAAGAAGCTTAATTTTTATTTGTATGACTCTTTTCTAAGCCCTAGGAGGGACACTAATAATGTGATAGCTCCAGAACCTAACCACTACTCATCTTCTCTATCTACTACCACCTTTTTCAAAGATGCATCATCTCTCACTTGCATTGTTACAATAGCTTTCTAACTGTTCTTACCGATCTCACCATTGTCTATGCTATAGTTGTTTCCACCCCTACCAAAGACTAATTTTTAAATATAGGGTCTAAACATATAACTCCTCAACCCATTCAAAGACTTTTTATCTCAATAAAAAATTATAGTCATTGCTATTGCTTAAACAAGAATGGAAAACTAGGACTAGAAGACAAATATGGGTCATAGCCCAGCTTAGAATGGCCCACATACTCAGTATGTTTAAATTCCTTTTTAACACATTTAAAGGGATGGGAAATATAGAAGAATAATGTTTCGTAACATGTAGAACTTCAAATAAAATTCAAACTTAAATATTCTTTTTTTTAAGATTTTATTTATTTCTTTTCAGAGAGGGAAGGGAGAGGGAGAGAGAGAGAGAGAAACATCAATGTGCTGTTGCTGGGGGACATGGCCTGCAACCCAGGCACGTGCCCTGACTGGGAATCGAACCTGCGATGCCTAGTTCGCAGCCCGTGCTCAATCCACTGAGCCACACCAGCCAGGGCCAAACTTAAATATTCTTAATAAAGTTTTATTGGAACACTGTCATTTATTTATGCATTATCTATGGCTACTTTTGTAATAAAATGACAGTATTAAGTAATTACAATAAAAACAACATGTGTTGCTCTCATTGCTTTCATGATCCTCCTCAGTGTATTACAAATCACAGTGATGCGGTTATACGGTCAGTGTATTTCATGTGCCATACATACTACCATAGGTGCATTTTACCTAGTTTTTACTATCACTGTATATTTGTAATATCAAAAGAAAAGAAACAAAAGTTGACTTTGAATATTATTCTTTTAAGGCATAATGGAGTGTTGATTATTTTGTTATTGAGTTAGATGGCCAACCATTATGTTTATTTTGCAATGAGTATAAAACTGTATTAAAACAATATGAAGTGTTTTGACACTTACCAGACAATAGACTCATCTCAGTATCCCAACTCAGAAAAAAAAATCAGATAAATAAAATTTAAAATGGGCATATTTTGTTACAGTAGAAATTCTTTGCAAAAATAAAAACTGAAAAAGAGGCTACTAATAAAGTAATGAGGCCACTTGTGAGTGGCTCATGTGTTAGCCACACAAGGAAAGTCACTTGCTGATCGTGAATATGTTGTTATATTTCTATAGCCTGTAGGTAAGAACAGTTTATTGAAGAGTTGATGGCATTGGTGTCCATATCCATAGTGAATTAAAAAAAAATTCAAGTTGTTTCCTTTGGCTTTTGGTACATTAACAGATGTTACCAACACTGTTCTGTTGTTACTTATTTCAGGAGGCAAGGCTGAGTTTGAAGTCACTAAAGAATTAACCTGTATGAATAATCTTCATGGAACAACTGCAGGCAAGAACATGTTCATTTGCTGCAACGTGAATCATAGTCTGCTAAGATGTGTCAAACTGGTGGTGGTAAAAATATGCACAGAGAAGAAAAATTATTACTTGACAAATTTTTTAAACTCACATGATCATATCAATAGATGCAGAAAAATCATTTGAAAAAATCCATCAATCATTTACAATAAAAATGCTCAGCAAAGTGTGAATAGAGGGAACATACCTAAGTATAATCAAGGCCATATATGACAAACCCACTGCCAGCACCATACTCAATGGGCAAAAACCGGAAGTGTTCCCACTAAGATCAGGAAGAGGAAAAGGATGTCTGCTTTCACCACTTCTATTCAACACATTATTGGAAGTCCTAGCCACAGAATCAGACAAGAAGAAGAAATAAAAGGCATCCAAATTGGAAAGGAGTAAGTAAAACTGTCATTATTTGAAGGGACGTGATAGACTACATAGAGAACCCCAAAGATTCCACCAGGAAACTACTAGAACTGAAAAATGAATTCAGCAAAGTAGTAGTATACAAAATGAATATGCAGAAATCACTTGCATTTTTATTTGTCAATGCTGTTGCAGGAGCTTTGGAGAAAAGCCAGATCAGCAACAGTAACATCACAGCTTCCTTCCCTCCCAGAGCAAGGAAGCCATTCCCACACTGGGAGAGACCTGGATGCTTGAAGTCACTGGGTGGATTAAGATACAGTAGGAGACAAACAGGCAGTGTTTTACAGCTGGTACTGTGGTTACCTGCTGGGACAGTACCAGAGAAATTGGGGAGCTTGGTGACACCTGTACATGGGAGAAGAGTTGGGCCATGACTGACCCTGACCCATGTACTATTGGGAATGGTCAGATAGTTGAGCTGTGTGAAAGGCTGGGCACTTGTTAAGAATGGCAGGCTGCAACCAGAGGGAATTTGCTCAGAAAAGGCACTTAGCCAGTGTGCAATGAAATTTTGTGCACCATGAGAGCCAGTGAAGAGGGAGGAGGAGGGGTGCAATTTGCTCCAAATCAGGGCACCTCACAGACTGATCAAAGTGGGGCAGAAGGGGCTCTGAGGGGTAGCAGTCCCCAGAGAGACTTAGTTTAATAGGGGAATTATACTGTCTTGGGGAGACTTTGCACATGTGCAGTACCCAAGCCAATGAAGAGGGAGGAGAAGTGTGAGTTGCTCCCACTCTGTGCACCTCACAGCCTAATCAAAAGGTGGCACATCAAGTTGGATTAAAGGTGCCAGCTTGGCACCTATGGACAGTGAGGGATATGCAATGCTCTGAGGCTTTGAGCTGGAGGCTGGACACCTGTGAATATTGTAGCCCAGACTGAGCACACAACACAGAAACACAGGAAAGGGAAAAAAAAGGAGCCCAACCCCCCTCTGCCTGCACCATCCAGGAAGACCAGCAAAACCCTCTTGGTGAGTTTAAAGTCAATAGGAGTTTTTTTTCTTTCAAGTGTAAGACAGTAATACTTGGAGCTGCGAAAGGACAAAAGACAGATCCAGAAAGAGATCAGAAGACTAACACCAACAACTGAGACAAAATTCACTCTGCTATCCTACAGAACTTGTATTTTAGTGTTTATGTTTCATTTATTTTTTATCTTTGTTATTATCTACTTTATTTTTTATTACTCATCCTTCCATTTACTTTGTTTTGTTTGTTTGACTTCATTGTTTCTCTGGTTGTCTTTGTTCTTCCTTTCATATTTCATTTTAATTTCTCTTCTTTCACTTCACTTGTATTCCAATGACACACTCTTGGTCTTTTACTTTTTATTCTTTTTATTCAGATCATATATTTCTTGTCACATTATTGTTGTTCAAATTCACACACAGCACCCTTCCCTGTTCTTGGTCCATTTCACTATCTTCTTAAGCTTTATTATTGTTGTGGTTGACTTTATTCTCTTACAAACTATGCCAAGTTTCTATCTCTTATTCTCACTATATCTCACCACATGAACTCACATAAGCACTCTGCTTTCTGGAGACAGATCACATTCTTTCTTACTTCTAATAAGGATTTTATCTCTTTTTCACCTTTTATAAAAAGTGGCTAGTTGGGTAAAATATCATGGTTATTGCTGTACTTCTACAAAGGATATCCAAACTGTTCTGCACTTGTTGTCTCTTTAAATACCATAAAATATTCTCCTACTATCTTAATCCATTTCACCTTTTCCCTGTCCCTGATCACATACAAGATAAAGTGGGAGTTGTGAATACCAGTAAACCTGCTGGAGGGGAAAACCCACCAACAAAAGAGCCACCACCTGATAAAACCCAAGAACAATAAGACAGTCCACGAAAAAAAGGAAGAAAGGGCAACCATATTATTGTATGGAGAAAATACATAGAGAAAATCTTAGAGGACTTCAGGAAAGATATAGACAGCAACACAATTATACTAGGGGATTTTAACACCCCATTGTCAAAAATGGATAGATCTTCCAAACAGTATATCAACAAAGATATCGTGGCATTGAACAATGCCCTAGATCAAATGAATTTAACTAATATATATAGAGCCTTTCATCCCAAAGAAGCAAAATACACATTGTTTTCAAATGCACATGGAACATTTTCAAAGGTAGGCCATATGGTAGGACACAAAATAAGCCTCAACATATTCAAGGATATTTAAATAATATCAAGCATTTTCTTGGACCACAAGGGGCTGAAACTAGAAATAAACTTCAAGGAAAAAACTCAAAAACACTAAAATTCATGGAGATTGAATAGCATGCTATTAAACAATGAAGAGGTGAATTATGAGATCGAGGAAGAAATAAAAATTCTTCTGGAAACAAATAAAAATGACACACAATAGTCCAAAACTTACTGGATAGAGCAAAAGCAGTCTTCACAAGGACGTTCATAGTGATACTGGCCTACCTAAAAAAGATAGAAACATTTGAAATAAACCACCTAACCCTATGTCTATAGGAGCTGGAGGAACAACAACAAAAACAGCCCAGAGCAAGTAGAAGGAAGGAAATAATCAAGAACAGAGCCAAATCAAATGACATAGAGACAAAAAGAATGATCTAGAAGATCAATAAATCCAGGAACTGGTTCTTTTAAAAGATAACATTTGACAAGCCTTTAAGCATACTCATCAAGAAAAAAGAGGGAGGACCAAAATAAAATAAATTAGAAATGAAAGAGGAGAGATTACAACTGATACCACAGAAGCACAAAGGATTGTAAGTTACTACGAAGAACAATATGCCAAGAAATTTGAAAACCTAGGTGAAATGGACAAATTTCTGGAAAAATATAATCTTCCAAAACTGAATGAAGAAGAAGCAGGAAGCCTTAACAGACTGATAACAATTAGTGAAACTGAAGCAGTCATCAGTAAACTCCAAGCATAGAAAGGCCCTGAACTGGATGGTTTCACAGGAGAATTTTACAAAACATTCAAGGAAAAGATAACCTCTATCCTTCTCAGACTTTTCCAAAATTTCAAGAAGAGGGAAGACTCCCAAACTCTATTTTAAAAAGCCAGCATTATCTTAATTACAAAAACAGATAAAGGCACAACAAAGAAAGAAAACTATAGACCAATATCGCTGATCAACACTCATGCTAAAATCCTCAAAATATACTGGCAAACTGTATCCAATAATACATTAAAAGATCATACAGCATGATCAAGTAGGACTCATCCAAGGGATGCATGATTGGTATAATTTTTGCAAATCAATAAATGTAATATATCACATAAACCAAAGGAAAGATGAAAATCACATGTCTAATTAATAGATGTGGAAAAAGCATTTGATAAGGTACAGCACCAATTTATAATAAAAACACTTAGCAAAGTGGGAGTAGGGGGAGCATACCTCAACATAATAAAGGCTATATACAAGAAACCTACAGCCAACATCATACTCAATGGACAAAAACTAAAATCTTTCCCACTAAGATCAGGTACAAGACAAGGATGTCTACTTTCACCATTTTTATTCAACGTAGTATTGGAAATCTTAGCCACAACAATCAGACAAGAAAAAAAAAGGCATTCAATTTGGAAAGGAGCAGGTAAAATTGTTACTATCTGCAGATATGATAGTGTATATAGAAAACCCTGTAGACTGCATAATAAACTACTCAACTTAAGAAGTGAATTTAGCAAAACAGAAGAATTTAAAGTTAATACTCAGAAATCAAATGCATTTTTGTACACCAACAATGAAATATAAGAAACAGTAATCAGGAAAAGGTCTCATTTGCTATAGTAACAAGAAAAATAATGTACCTAGGAATGAATCTAACCAAGAAACTAAAAGACCTGGAAAAGGACACCCTAATCAAAACTTTCTTGTATGGGCATAAGAACAGACACATAGATCAATGTAAGAGAATAGAGAGCCCAGAAATAAACCCATGTCTCTATAGTCCATTAATTTTAGACAAAGGGGAAGAAGCTTAAATTGGAGTAAAAACAATTTCTTCAAAAAAGGCATTGGGAGATCTGGACAGCTACATAAAAAATTTTAAAAAAAAGAAAAGAAAAGAAACTCAATCACCAATTTATACCATGCACTAAAGTAGGCTCAAGGTGGATTAAAGACTTAAGTATAAGTCATGACACTGTAAAAGTCCTACAGTAGAACACAGTCAGGGATATTTCAGATATTCCATGCAGCAATATTTTCACTGATATGTCCCCTAGAGCAAGATATGTAAAGGAAAGAGTAAAAAAAGTAGGATTTTATCAAAATAAAAAGCTTCCACATGATTAAAACATCAAGAAAACATAAAAAATGTAAAGAGAACCAACTATAGGGGAAACTATATTTGCAAATGATACTTTGGACAAGGGTCTGATCTCCAAAATGCATAAAGAACTCACACTACTCCACACCAGGAAGACAAACAACCCAATTAAAAAATGAGCAAGACCTGAACAGACAGTTCTCCTAGGAGGACATATAAAGGCACAGAGACATATGAAAGGACAGTCAACATCACTATCCCTCAGAGAGGTGCAACTTAAAACCACAATGAGATATCACTTCACACCAGTAAGAATAGGCATCATAAACAAATGAATAATCAACAAGTATTTGAGAGGCTGTGGAGAAAGGGAACCCCTAGTGACCTGTTGATGGGAAGGCTGCCTGGTGTAGCCACTGTGGCAAACAGCCTGGAACTTCCTCAGAAAACTAAAAATGGAACTGCCTTTTCACCCAGCAATTCTACTGTTGGGATTATAACCTAAGAACCCTGAAACACCAATTGGAAAAAGAACCTATGCATCCCAATATTCATAGCACCACAATTTACAATAGCCTAGGGCTGGAAGCAACCCAAATGCACACCAATAAATGAGTGGATCAAAAATATGGTACATTTACATAAAGGAATACTATACAGCAGAAAGAAAGTAGGAGCTCCTACCCTCCATGACAGCATGGATGTAACTGGAGAACATTACACTAAGTGAAATAAGCCAGGCTGTGAAAGACAAATACTATATGATCTCACATATAAGTGGATGTAATCAACAAAACAAGCAAGCAAAATATAATCAGAGACATTGAAATGAAGAGCAAAATGACAGTAACCAGAGGGAAGGTAGGAGAGGGATAATGGGAGAAAATGGGGGAAGGGCCAACAAGGAACATGTATAAGGGACCCGTGGACAAAGTCAAAGGGGGTAGATTTGAGGGTGGGAGATGGAGATAGGTGGGGCAGTGGGAGTTGTGGGGTGAAAATTGAGACAACTGTACTTGAACAACAATAAATAAGAAATAAACAAATAAATGTTTTAAATTCTTTTTAATAATGTATTTTAATAATGTGTTTTTAATTTTGTTTATGCTTATGCAATAAAAGTATAACTTTAGAAAGCAATACAATTTATCCATATGTAAAATACTACCCTGGAATATGTAATCAGATTTGTTTCTAAATATAAATAAATTAAAATTGAATTAAAAAATTAAAAGGAAAGATTTTTTTCTTTAAAATTTGTGCCAAAAATATGTGTATGCATTATACAGAGGAAAGTATGGTATAAGACACCAAAAAATGATTAGCAGAAGATCCAGATAAGTGGAAGCACATACTGTATTCATGGATAGGAAGCATTAACATCGTTAAAATGTCCATGCTACACAAAGCAATCTATAGATTCAACACAATTCTTATTAAGATTACAATGTCATATTTCACAGAACTAGAACAAATATTTCAAAACTTTATATGGAACCATAAAAGGCCTCAAGTGGCAAAAGTGATCATGAAAAATAAGAGCAAAGTTGGAAGAATAATATTACCTCATATCAAACTATACTATCAGGTAACAGTAATCAAAACAGCATAGTACTGGCATAAAAACAGGCACATAGATCAATGGAACAGAATAGAAAGCCCAGAATTAAACTGAAATCTTTATCATAATTAATATTTGAGAGAAGAAAAAGGTACATACAATAGGCTAAAGATAGTTTATTCAATAAATGATGTTGAGAAAATTAGTGATGTGCAGAAAAATGAAATTAGACCACATTCTTACACCACACACAAGAATAAATTCAAAATGGATTAAAGACTTAAATATGAGACCCAAACCCATAAAAATCCTAGAAAAAAACAAAGACAGTAAAATCTTGTATGTTGTTAATAGCAATATTTTATCAGATATATTTTTCCAGGCAATGGAAACAAAAAAATAAATAAATAAAAGATGGGACTTCATCAAGCTAAAAAGTTTTTGCACAGCAAAGAAGACCATCAACACAATGAAAAGACAACTCACTGAATGGGATAACATATTCATTGATACATATGATAAGGGGTTAATACCCAAAATTTACAAAGAGCTTTTAAAACTCAACACCAAAAAACTAAACAATTCAATTAGAAAATGGGAAAAGGACCTGAATAGATACTTCTCCAAAGAGGACATACAGATGACCAAATAGACACGAAAAGATGCTCAATGTCACCAATCATTAAGAAATGAAAATTAAAACCACAATGATCCATGACTGGTGTGGCTCAGTGTATTGAGCAACCTACTGAGGACTAAAAGCTCACCAGTTGGATTCCCAGTCTTGGGCATATGCCTGGGTTGCCAGCCAGGTCTCCAGGAGGGGGCACACGAGAGGCAATCACATATTGATGTTTCTCTCCCTCTCTTTCTCCTACCCTTCCCTTCTCTAAAATAAATAAATAAAACCTTTAAAAAACACAATGAAATATCACCTCACAGCTGTTAGAATGACTATCATCAAGAAATCAAGAAACAACAAATGCTGATGAGGATGTGGAGAAAAGGGAACCCTTTTACACAGTTTGTGGGAATGCAGACTGGTGCAACTACTGTGGAAAGCAGAATGGAGATAATTTGTAAAAGTAAAAATGGATCTGCCTTTGACCCAGTGATCCCACTTCTGGGAATATATCTGAAGAAACCCTAAACACTAATTTGAAAGAACATAAGCACCCCTATGTTCATTACAGAGATATTTATAATTGCCAAGATATGAAATCAGCCTAAGTGTCCAACAGTAGATAAGTGGATAAAACAACTATGAGACATTGACACAATGGAATGCTGCTTGGCCATAAAAAAAGAAGAGAAATTTACCCTTTGTGACAGTATGGATGGATCTGAAGAACATTATGCTAAGTGAAATAAGCCAGTCAGAGAAAGACAAATACCATATGATTTCACTCATGTGTGGAACCTAATAAACAAAATGAGTTAACAAGCACAATAGAGACTGGCTCATAGACAGAGAGAAGGATCAAAGCTTTTGGAGCAGGGGGGATAGTGGGTGAAAGGAAAGAGCAAGTAGAAAAAAGGACTCACAGACATGGACTACAGTGTGGTGATTGCAGGGGGGAGGTGAGTATAAGGGGGTTAAATGATAGTTAAATGGGAGAAAAATACAATAAAATATTAAAAAAGAAAATGTGAGTTATTTAAAGCCTCTTATTATTCATTGTATTATTCATCTGCTGTTGACCTGTGTAAAATACTTGAATCTGTCATATGTTATTAAACTGATAGAGTTAATGGTAAATTTCACTTACTCTTGTGTGCTGAACCATTGTCAGTATTAAAAGCTGAATATCCTGACTTACCCTTCCACACTACAAACAGTTCAATGATTTAGAAGTCATATACTTTTTTAAAACCACATTTGTATGTTTTATTTCAGAATCACTTTCAACTTACAGCAAAATTAAAAGATAATACAGTGAGTTCAGACATACTTCCCACCCTCTTTTCCCCAATATTAACCTATTATATCACCATGGTGCCTTTGTTAAAACTAAGAAACAAATATTACTACATTGGTGTTCACTCAACTCCACATTTTATTCTGATTTCAGAAGTTCCCCATTCGCTCTGCCAGTCATGTAATCTTACCATATTTTTTGAGCTCAGGGTTGACACTGAGATTTTTCTGAATGACAATTTTTTTCAACTCTCATTTCTGAACACTAAGTGGTTTAGAAATTAGCTTTTGCTACAGACTTCATAATGTTTCTTAATAAATTCAACCTATAATTACAAGCCAAATCAGCATTTATATTTGGAACTTATTCTGTAGTAATCATTTCAAGACAATTAACATTTCAATCATATTGATGTCAAGATGTTCTATAAAATTCCCATCCTATAAAAACTTAAATTAAAATACAAGCTTTACATTTTCCCACAATGTACAATGGATATATTTACTGATATTGATTTCAGTGCAATAGAAAATTTCCAATTTTCAAAATCCAAACTGTGCCACCAAAGAATTGTGACTTAACTTTCAACTAGAAGAAATTAATCTGCAATATAACGGCATACAGAAAGGCACATATCCAAATAAGAGTATAATAGAATTGTTTACAAATGTCTTTCAAGCAATGTACATGCCTGTTTAACACCATAGGCCCAAGAAGGGAAGATGGTGGCATGGTAGGAGGGAGCAGATTTCACTTCTCCCTACACATGGGAGAAAAACCTAGCCCATCTACAGAGGAACAGAGCAAACAGCCAATAGTACCACAGAATATATGAAAATAGGAGATCAGAAATTGTAACAAACATTGAAAAACCAGATGGTAAGGAGAGTGCTTCAGGATAATAAGGGCCCAGGGATCAGTGCAGGGACCAGGGAGGTTGCAGTCCCAGGCCCAGCACTCCCTGGTCTGCCTCAGTGCACTTGTGAGAGAGCTGGGTCAACTGCTCCCTCCCTGGCCAAAGAAGGATTGAGCAACATTGTGGGAGGCCTGGTTGCTTGAAGGCACAGAGAGGGGAGTGAGGACTGAGTGGCAATCACACAGGGGCTGTGAGCACCAATGCATAGCCCTGGGAAGAGTGTGCAACAGAGCCTGTGCAACAAAGGGCAGCCTGGTCGCACACCTGTGCCCGCAACCTGGGAAGAGAGTGCTTTGTGGAAGACCCAGAGCTCACAGCTGTGAACCTGGGAAATGTGGGGGCACTCCACAGGATCTCAGGAGCCCACAGCCATGAACTCAGGAGAGCATGCTTAGGAGGACCCAGATCCCACACCCAGGGTCCTGTGGAAAGGCACCAGACAGGCTCTGGGGACAGTGAGCTGCTAGCCCTGGAGAGAGTACACATGAGGTCGACCGAGTGCTGAATGGGAAGGGAGAAAAGCGATACCAATCTTCCCTCAGCCTGCTGAGGCCAGCAATACCAGAAAAAACCCGGTTTGGCCAGTTTGAAACCAACAAGAGGTTTTTTTGTTTGATTGTTTGATTTCTTTAAATTAACTTTTTATTTTTTAATTCTTATTTTTATATCTCTCATTCCTTCTGCTTCTCTTTCCTTCTTTCTAGTGTCATTCCTACTTCCTTTCTTTTGAATTTTATCTCTTCTCCCTTACATCTTCTGCTTTTTCTTCTTTCTTTCTTTCTTTTTTTAGAACCTCCAAGTTATTGCATATTTGTATTACCAGTTTTACATTATCCCTACATTTTATATTTTAATAGTATTTTTGTATTTGTCTTCTTTCTGTATACTCTTCTTTGCTTGGCTGGTTATATTGTATTGTTTGACAGGATTCCCCAATTATCTCATTCATAGTGTATTGCAAATTTACTGTCCTTCATTTGTGTTTCATTAGTACACTACTCAAGGTTCTATGCTCCCCATTCTGGTTATCTAGATCTGATAGAGTTCTTCATATTATTGTTGCTCTAATATTACTGTAAATAATAGCTATTCCATATAAGTGTAAATAATACAAAACACCCCTCGTAGATCTTACCTACTTCATGGATTCCTGAACTCTATTACTGTGGTGGTTAACTCTATTCTCTCACACACTACACCTATTTACTATTCTTTATTCTCACCTTACCTCAGAATCTGACTTCCCATAACCTCACTGCTATCTAGATCCAACTCATAATCCTTCCCTCCCCAAGAAGAGCCTTATCTTCTTTCCATACTTTCTAAGAAGTGGTTAGTCAGGTGGAAGATCACAGTTAACACTATACATAGCTAAAGGATCTCCTATCTCTTCTCTACTGGCTGCTACTGTAAATATCATAGAATACACTCTAGCTGTCTTAAATCATTTTGCTCTACCCATACAACTAATCACAAAAAAGAGTAGGGGGAAGCTGTGAACACCAGGATACCTGAAGGAGACTGCACCACTGAATCTCACAGGTATTCTACCACAGAAGTTCACAACATAAACCCTGGGAGCCAGAACAGATCAATTTAAGAAGCTGAGGCTAACAAGAAGAGTCCCCTGAACAATGGGAAGACAAAGAAACAATTCCCAAATGAAGGGAAAGGAGGAAGCCTCAGAAAGAGTGATAAATGAAAGAGAAGCAACTCAACTATCAGATATTGAGTTCAAACAAATGATTATCACGAAGCTCAATGAGCTCACGATGAGCTACCAGAAACTACAGGGAAATTACAATGAACTCACTGAAAATTATATCAACATGAAAAAGGAAATAGAAATTATCAACAAAGGTCAAGAGGAAATGAAGAATAGAATTTCTGAACTGAAGGACACAGTAGAAGGAATCAAAAGCAGGATTGATGAAGCAGAAGATTGGATCAGTGAGGTGGAGGATGAAGTAGAAAAAAAAAACACCCAGAAAGAGCAACAAAAGGAAAAGAGGCTCAGAGAGAATGAAGAGGGATTAAGAGAAATGCAGGACAATATGAAACATAATAATATCCATATAATAGGGATACCAGAAGGAGAAGAAGAATGTCAAAGGATAGAAGACCTATTTGAAAAAGTAATGATGGAAAATTTTCCTAATTCAATGAGAGAAAAGTGCACAAAAATCCAGGAAACAAAGAGAGTCCCAATCAAGAGGAACCCAAAGAGGCCCACCTCAAGACATATCATAATTAAAATGGCAAAATTTCAAGACAAAGAGAGAATCTTAAAGGCAGCAAGGGAGAAACAGGAAGTAACATACAAGGGAGTCCCAATAAGTCTGGCAGATGACTTCTCAATGGAAACACTTCAAGCCAGAACAGAATGGCAAGAAATATTACAAATAATGAGAACCAGAGGCCTGTAACCAAGGCTCCTCTACCCAGCAAGGCTCTCAATAAAGATAGAAGGCTAAATAAGAAGCTTCCCAGACAAAAGAAGTCTAAAAGAATACACCTGCACCAAGCCAACTCTGCAAGAGATGCTAAAGGGACTGCTTTAAGGAAAGGAAGGAAAAGAGAGAGGAGGGGGGGAACACAGGTACGTAAATGGCAATGAATAACTACCTATCGATAATAACCTAAACATAAATGGATTAAATGCTCCAATCAAAAGACATAGAACAGCTGAATGGATAAGAAAGAATGACCTACACTTAGGCTGCCTACAGGAGACCCACCTCAGAACAAAAGACCTGCACAGGCTAAAAGTGAAGGGCAGGAAACAAATGTTCCAAGCAAATGGAAAGGGAAAAAAAGCAGGGGTAGCAATACTCATATCAGACAAAATAGACTTTCAAAAAAGGGCCATAAAGAGAGACCCAGAAGATCACTGCATAATACTCAAGGGAAGAATCCACCCATAAGATATAAAAGTTGTAAATACCTATGCACTCAACATAGAAGCACCCAAATACAAAAAAAAAAAAATCTTAGAGGACTTCAAAAAAGATATTGACAGCAACACAATTATAGCAGGGGATTTTAACACCCCACTGTCAGAAATGGACAGATCTTCCAAACAAAATATCAAAAAAGATATTGTTGTATTGAACAATGCCCTAGAGGAAATGGACTTAACTGATTATATATATATATAAGAGAGAGAGAGAGAGAGAGAGAGAGAGAGAGAGAGAGAGAGAGAGAGAGAGAGAGAGCCCTCCATCCCAAAGAAGTTAAATACACATTCTTATCAAATGCACCTGGAACATTTTCAAAGATAGACCACATGATAGGACACAAAACAAGTCTCAACAAATTCAAGAACATTGGAATCTTACCAAGTATTTTCTCAGATCACAAGGGACTGAAACTAGAAACAAACCCCAAGGAAAAAAAACCCAAAACACTCAAAATCATGGATATTAAATCGCCTGCTATTAAACAATGAATGGTTCAAGATTGCAATTAGGGAAGAAATTTAAAAGTTTCTGGAAACAAATGAAAATGAACTCACAACAACCCAGAACTTATGGGACACAGTGAAGGCAGTCCTGAGAAGGAAGTTCATAGCGATACAGGCCTATCTAAAAAAGATATAAACATTTCAAACAAACAACCTAACCCTACATCTACAAGAACTGAAGGAACAACAACAAAGACAACCCAGAGCAAGTACAAGGAAGGAAATAACCAAGATCAGAGCAGAATTAAATGACATAGAGACAAAAAGCACAATTCTAAGGATCAATGAATCCAGGAGCAGGTTCTTTGAAAGGATAAACAAAATCAACAAGCCTTTATGCACACTCATCAAGAAAAAAAGAGAGAAGACCCAAATGAACACAATCAGAAATGAAAGAGGAGAGATTACAAGTGACACCACAGAAATACAAAGGATTGTAAGAAATTACTATGAAGAACTGTATGCCAAAAAATTTGAAAACCTAGGGGAAATGGACAAATTTCTAGAAAAATATAATCTTCCAAAATTCAATGAAGAAGAAGCAGAAGGCCTAAACAAACCAATAACAGCAAATGAAATTGAAGCAGTAATCAAAAAACTTCTGATACACAAAAGCCCTGGACCAGATGGTTTCACAGGAGAATTCTAAAAAGCATTTAAGGAAGAGCTAACCCCTATCCTTCACAGACTATACTCAAAAACCCAAAATGTTGGAAGACTCCCAAACTCTTTTTAAGAAGCCAACATCATCCTAATCTCGAAACCAGATAAAGACACCACAAAGAAAGAAAACTTCAGGCAAATATTGCTGATAAACACAGACACTAAAATCCTCAACAAAACATTGGCAAACTGCATCCAACAATACATTGAAAAGATCATCCACCATGATCAAGTGGGATTCATCCCAGGGATGCAAGAATGGTACAATATTAGCCAATCAGTAAATGTAATACATCACATAAACAAAAGCAAAGAAAAAAGTCACATGATCATATCAATAGATGCAGAAAAAGCATTTGATAAGGTACAGCACCCATTTATGGTAAAAACACAGCAAAGTGAGAATAGAGGGAGTATTTCTCAACATAATAAAGGCCATATATGAGGGACCTACAACCAACATCATACTCAATGGGCAAAAACTAAAATCTTTCCATTAAGATCAGGAACAGGACTAGACTGTCCACTCTCACCACTTCTATTCAATATACTGTTGGAAGTTTTAGCCACAGTGATCAAACAATAAAAGGAAATAATAGCCAACCAGTTTGGAAAAGGGGAAACAAAACTGTGACTGTTTGCAGATGACATGATAGTGTACATAGAAAATCCTATAGACTTGGCCAAAAAAGTGCTTGACCTAATAAATGAATTTGGCAAAACAGAGGGATACAAAGTCAATGTCCAGAAATCAAAGGCATTTCTGTACACCACCAATGAAACAGCAGAAGCAAAAATCAAGAAAAAAATCCCATTTGATATAGCAAAAAGAAAAATAAAATACCTAGGAATAAACCTCCAAGTAGGTAAAAGACCTGTATGCAGAAAACTACATAATACTGAAGAAAGAAATCAAGGAAGACACAAACAAATGGAAACATATACCATGTTCATGGACTGGAAGAATTAACATCATCAAAATGTCTATACTACCCAAAGCAATTTACACATTCAATGCAATACCTATTAAAGTACCAATGGTATATTTCACAGACATAAAACAAACACTTCAAAAATATATATGGAATCATAAACAACCATGAATAGCTGCTGCAATTTTGAGAAAGAAGAGTGAAGTTGAACGGATCACAATACCTGATACTAAACTGTGTTACAATGCCACTGTAATCAAAACAGACTGGTACTGGCATGAGAACAGGCACATGGACCAGTGGAATAGAACAGAGAGCCCAGAAATAAACCCAAGTCTGTATAGTCAATTAATATTCAACAAAGGGGGCAGAAGCATAAAATGGAGTAACAATAGCCTCTTCAACAAATGGTGTTGGGAGAGCTGGACAGCTACATGCAAAAAAAATGAAGCTCGAGCACCAACTTATACCATATACGAAAGTAAACTCAATGTGTATAACAGATTTAAATTTAAACTGTGAGACCATTAAAGTCCTAGAGGAGAACATAGGCAGGAAAATCTCAGATATTCCACCCAGTAACGTTTTTACTGATATGTCCCCCAGAGCAAGAGACATAAAGGAAAGAACAAACAAATGGGATCTCATCAAAATAAAAAGCTTCTGTATGGCTAAAGACAACACTATTAAAATAAAAAGAGATCTGACTGTATGGGAAAACATATTTTCCAATGATAACTCAGACTAGAGTTTAATCTCCAAAATATATAAAGAACTTACATGACTCCACTCTAAGAAGACAAGCAACCCAATTAAAAAATGGGCAAAGGATTTGAACAGACACTTCTCCAAGGAGGACACAGAGAGGTTCCAGAGACACATGAAAAGATGCTCAATATTGCTAGCTATCAGAGAGATGCAAATTAGAACCACAATTTGATACTACTTCACACTGGTCAGAATGGCCATCATAAACAAATCAACAAACAGGAAGTGTTGGCAAGGTTGTGGAGAAAGGGAACACTAGTACATTGTTGGTGGTAATGCAGACTGGAGCAGTCACTGTGGAAAACAGCATGGAAGCTCCTCAGAAAAACTAAAAATTGAACTTGCATTTTGAGATGGCAATTCCACTGCTGGCATTATACCCTAAGAACACTGAAACACCAATTCAAAAGAACCTATGCACCCCAATGTTCATAGTAGTACAATTTATAATAGCCAAGTGCTGGAAGCAACCTAAGTGCCCATCAGTAAATGAGTGGATTGAAAAAACTGTAGTTCATTTACACATTGGAATACTATGCAGCAGAAAGAAAGGAGCTCCTACCCTTTGCAGAATCATGGATGAACTGGAAAACATTATGGTAAGTGAAGTATGACAAGAGGTGAAAGACAAATACCATATGATCTCACCTATAAGTGAACCCTAATCAACAAAACACCCAAGCAAGCAAAATACCAGCTGCAGTCCCCCCCCAGGTTCTTGCCAATACACCCTTTCCTAGTTACTCCAGCAAGCGCCAACTCCTGCACCTTCTCAGAGAGGGCAGAGGTATTCATAGATAGTTGTCCCATCACCTTCTTTTCCTAGACAGGCCAGTACAAAGTGGGGTCAGTGTTATAGGTACAAGGTTCATATACCAAATGTTTTAAAAGGAAGGCCCATATTCGGTACATGATAATTTATTTTAAAAAAGGTTTATTGATGATGAAGACCTAGTTCAAGAAGATGTGAGAACTAGTTCTCAAATTCATCTTAAGGGAATGCATCTTCACACATCTTTTATTGTCAAGGAAATGGAGGAGGTGCAAAGCAAGGGGTGGATGTGGGCCATAGACAGATAGGTAACCAAAGGAATCCAAAGAAGAGCTTAAATTTCTAAATCATTTTACTCCTGTTTAACCTCAGCTAATCTGAGCCAGGTTCTGGAGTCTCTACTTTGTGCTAATTTCCTCACCTCTTACTTGAAAAAGGGGCTGCTGAAACCTGAAGAAGAATTGTTCTAGTTATTTAGCATACCCATAGCAGGTGCTATAAAGCTAAAGGCCATCAGAGAGAGCAACCATTTCACTTTGTTATGGAAAGGGTTTTCCACAAGCCCCAAAATTTGGGGTCAGGAAAATCACTTCTGGGCTAATGTTAGAGCAGTCCTACAGCTTGCTTTTTATTAGTTTTCATTCCTGCTACATGAAACGGATATAGTTAATGAGAAATAGAGGGGAAACAGTGAGGAAAAAGCAGGGAGATGCTTACCTCTGTGAACATCAACTCTGTGCCCTACCCCTAAGCCGCAACCCTGTTTCACTCCTGTAACAGAGTGCAGCCAGGGCCCCCACCAAGAGGGCATTTGTAAAGGGGTCAAAAACTTGGGGTGTTCCAAAATGTAGGATATCTTCTCCCAAAAGTCTGGTTGGGGAATGGGACTCAAGGAGCAGGGTCATTGAGTTATTTTACATATCAATAACAGCAGGATGGCTTCATACCTGATATGAAAAAATGGTTATATTGCATATCAACAAGTGTAGCTAAGAAAGTGTGTGTGACTTTGACCTGTGATGAAACTTGAAGGCAGCTCCCCCCTGTTACAGCACCAGTGAGAGCTTGGAGATGATTTACTCCATGCCCCAGGGCCATGCCTGCCTGGACTTACAATGGCAGCCAAGAAGGGCTGAAAATACTGGAGAGCTACCAGGCACATTCAGTTGTGGGAGGAGCTGGCAATGGGGTTATGGAGAAAGATCTGTGTTGGTTTCAAACCTAGTCACAGCAGCTATGCTGGAGCTTAACCAGGTGGTTTTGGAACTAGTGGAGAGAGGGTCCCTTGATCACGGGGCTTAGGAAGCAGGAAAGCAAGATGTAGCAGTTTCAAAGGATGCAAGAGGATACCGCAGCTCACCATGAGGATATGGTTTTGAATTAAGAACTGCAGATCACAGTGACACTGCTGATTGTGCTGGGAACCAAGAGAGGCCGGCCCAACCAAGTACAGATTTCTAGGAGGAACTGGGAGTCTAGCTGAGCTGAGGACTTCTATTTCTTTTTCTGAGATAGGGTACCCCTGACTGGCTTGACTGGCCTGACTGGGCAAAGTGGACAAGGAAGGACCATGTGTATTTGTGGGTATTTTAATGGACTTTGAGATTTTTAATGGTGGCATTTGGCCATTACTCTGCAACTGTATAACTTTTGAAGTAATTCCTTTCATTTTCACCAAACTCTAGCATTGAGAGCCATGATTCCTAATACCTGGTGGCAGGCAAAGATGAACCTAGGACATAGAGATCTCAGGGGAGGGGGCTTGTTTTAGTAACAGTATCTTGGCCCCCCATGGGTTCATTCAGTTACATTCCTGGACTTTAGCACCTATGAGCCTGGTACCCCTCTTCTTTCTGCTCTCCCCTTTTAAAAATGTCAATCATTTATATTGCAATTTTTTTCTTAAGGATAAACATATTGTAGGTTCAAACTTACCTAAGTAGCATTATGAAAAGACAGGTACTGCCTTTCAAATTATTTTATCTGTATTAATGTCACAGGTGTGCACATGTAACCAGGTTCTAAGTGATCGAGGACAAAGAATTGAACTGAACACACAGAGTTTATAGCATAAAGAAAGAGGGAAGATTTATTAAGCGATAGTACACTCCACAGAACATGGGAGCAGGCCAGCTCTGAGCAGAGATTGACCACATGGGCTGGAGGGATTGTATTCTTATAGGGCAGAAGCTTCCTAGCTAGTCTTTGGCGGGCTTCTATTGCACAGGTGCAAAGAGTTACATTTCAAAGCTACTG